>JAYEVH010000555.1:0-300000 GCA_036346255.1 Ampelocalamus luodianensis
ACTAAAGAACTCCAAAGAATGGATAAAGAGCTAAACCGCCGAGTAATTGAAGTTTTGAGTTATTTCAAGTTGAACCTCTAATTTTTCCAAAGTTCCAAGTTGCTTGAAATGCCAATAAACCAAATGGTTCCTTTTAGGTTTTGAAATTGACAAGAACTTCTAAGACAAACGGATGTTACAAACCTTCACCCTTAAAGGGAATCTCATCCCTAGATCAAGCATAGAGAATAGGAAGTGGAACTCCTTCTTGAGATCCTCTTCTGTGCTCTGTGCTGCTTCGCGGTCAGCAGGATTGCTCTATTGCACTTTGCAAAGTTTGATGGTCTTGCCTCTTGTGACACGCCTGCACATCGCCCAAGATCTTGATAGGCTTCTTTTGATAAGCGAGGTCTTCTTGGAGGTCCAGGCTTCTAAGGATATCTGCTCTTCAAGCACTCGCAAGCATTTCTTCAATCTGTGACACATGGAAGACATTGTACTCCACAAATGAGGAGGAAGGTCTAACTTGTAGGCAACTTCCTCTGCAAGAACCGAAAAGGCCCAATAAATCTTGGTGCGAGCTTCCCACCGATTCTCAAACGCCAGATCCTTTGATAGGTGACACCTTGAGGTACACTTGATCTCCAGGGATAAAGGCCAGATCTCAACACCTATTGTCTGCATAGCTTTTCTGTCTGGTTTGAGCAGTTTTCAATTTCTCTCTTATTGACTTTACTTGGTCTTCAGTTTCTTTTAGGAGGTCTGGTCCAAGAACTTGTCCTTCACTGCATTCTGCTCTCAAGTACAAAGGTGTTCTACACGTCCTCTTATAGAGAGCTTCAAAAGGAGATATTTGAAGACTTGCTTGATAGTTGTTATTGTAGGAGAACTCAGCATAAGGCAACATCCGATCCCAACTAGTTTGCTTTTTCCAGAGCACAAGTTCTCAACATGTCCTCGAGGACTTGATTAACCCTCTCGGTTTGACCATCAGTTTGAGGGTGGTAAGTTGTGCTGAAGTTGAGGTCTGTGCCCAAGGCATCATGCAACTTTTGCCAAAACCTAGAGGTGAACTGAGATTCTCTATCTGACATGATCTTCTTTGGAACTCCATGTAGACAAACAATCCTTGACATGTAGAGCTCCACTAATTTATCTCCAGAATAGGTGGTCTTGACAAGGATGAAATGAACCACTTTTGTCAAGCGGTCCACGATCACCCAAATGGAGTCAAAATCGCCTTGGGTTCGGGGTAGACTAACTATGAAGTCCATCCCGATCTCCTCCCATTTCCACTCGGGTGTGGGCAAGGGCATCAAAGACCTCCTAGTCTTTGATGTACAACCTTAACAACACGACAAGTATCACACTTGGCCACAAATTCTGCCGAGAGGTATAGGCTACCACCCTTCTTTCTTGCATCAAAACGCAACCAAGACCTTGTCTGGATGCATCACAATTGACCTCAAAGTCCTTTCGGACGTCTGGCAAAACCAGAACGGGAGTAGAGATTAAATGCTTCTTGAGCTCTTATAAACTTTGTTCACACTCAGAGGTCCAAGAGAACTTTTTCTCTTTCTTCAA
Organism: Ampelocalamus luodianensis; assembly: GCA_036346255.1. Classification (NCBI taxonomy): domain Eukaryota; kingdom Viridiplantae; phylum Streptophyta; class Magnoliopsida; order Poales; family Poaceae; genus Ampelocalamus; species Ampelocalamus luodianensis. Next base: position 1,564 of record JAYEVH010000555.1, read on the forward strand.
CAACTAGGTAAGAGGTCTTGCAATGTGAGAAAACCTTCAATGAACCTTTTGTAATAACTTCGCCATTCTAAGGGAGCTTGAACTTGAGGCCTTTGTCTTAGAGGTTTCAATTGAGCACGCCTTAGACCTTCGAGGATAGTGAGAGACTCCTTTCTTGGAGAAGACATGTCCCAAAAAGACCACTTCAGTCAACCAGAACTCATACTTGCTAAACTTGGCAAGGAGTTGGTGAGCTTTGAGCTTCTCCAAAATCAAACTGAGGTGTTTCACATGCTCTTCTTCAGTCTTGGAGTATACAAGGATATCATCAATAAAGACAATGACAAACTTATCAAGATACTCCATGAACACTCGGTTCATCAAATTCATGAAATAGGCAGGGGCATCGGTGAGTCCAAAAGACATAACAGTGAACTCAAACAACCCATATCTTGTTGAAATAGTTGTCTTGGGGATGCCTTCTTTGCGGATCTTGAGCTGATGGTACCCTGATCTGAGATCTATCTTTGAGAACACACCTGCTCCTTTGATTTGGTCAAACAGGTCATCAATTCTTGGCAAAGGATAATTGTTCTTGATGGTGACTTCGTTAAGAGCACGATAATTCACACATTCTTTGTGTACTATCCTTGTTGGCAAATAAAGTCACCGAGCTCCCCAAGGTGAGGAGCTAGGTCTAATAAAACTTTTGCTCAACATATCTTCAATTTCTTCGCTCAACTCCACTTGATCATCAACATGCGACCTATAAGGTCTTTTGGAAATAGGGAGGTCTATGGGACTGTGTTTATAACAAACTCAAGATCTCTATCGTGGCATTCCCGGGAGCTCATTAGGAAACACATTTGGAAAATCTTGACCAGATGGGACATCTTTTAACGAGACCACTTCAAAGACTGCAAGCTAGAGCTTCATCAAACTTTTGGGAGGCTTCAAATTTCTTGTGACACACCAGGGTTGGTCAAAGAAATGTTTCACTACGACAATCCAACATTGCTTGATGGTCTCATGCAAGCCAATCCATTCCCAAGAACACATCTAGGGACTTTGTGTCGGGAGGATGAAGTTGGCTAGAAATTCTACCCTTTATTACCAACTTAACTTGTGGACAACCCTAGTTCGTGCTCAATTCGACCTGGGATTGGACCAACAAGGTAACCTTAAGAGTAGCAACTTCAAACCGATGCAGCAACAAAACTTCGAGAGATAAACGAATGGGAAGCTCGAATCAAACAAAACAACGGTGCCATCGAATTTACTAGGAACATACCTAGTACGACATCCGGGGAGCTCTAGGCTTCTCAACTACAACATGGTTCACACCTCTCCCGTAAGGTTGGGAGGTCCTAGGTCGAGGAGGTCGTGGAGGCTTCTTTGGGAGGTCTCTCGCCTGGAGGTCACAGGTGACCTTCTTTGACCTCTGTCGGCATTGGTTGGCAAAGTGCCTCACTTGATGGCACTTAAAACAAGTGACTCTGTTGGGGTACCGATATTGGCTCTGTTTCTTTGTGGTCGAGCCGGTAAAGCTGGCGTTGACCTTGAGCACCGGGCAAGGGGTCCTAGAAGAGGTCCTGAAGTGGAGGCTTCGACGCCGGTCTTGTGCTGCACAAGGTCTGGCACGCTGAAGATGTCCTTGTTGAGCACTGGAGGGTGGCAACTTGCTCTTATAAGACTCTGAGAGCTTCTTGCGGGATTCTTCAATAAGCAAAGCTTTGCTCACCATATACTGAAAATCAATGTAATAATTGCCAATTACTTGAACCTTCAAGCTGAGGTGAAGACCTCTTTTAAAACGTTTCTGCCGGGCATCATCTGTGGCAACATCTTCCTTGGCATAATGAGACAACCGAGTGAATTTAGTAAGGTACTCACTGACATGTTCCCTTGCTTGAGGTCCCGAAACTCATTTTTCTTCATTTCAACTTTCCCATCAGGGACATGGGAGTGGCGAAAAGCTGTTGAAAACTCAGCTCATGTGATCCTCTGGGGATCCACATGAGATGCACAAAAAGTGCCCCACCATTCTGCTGCTACCCCTCCCAATTGGTGAGAGGCAAACAAGATCTTCTCACGGTCTTCACGAGCAATATCAAGCTTCTTTTCTGTTGACCTCAACCAGTCATCTGCATCAAGGGGCTCAGGGGAACTTGAAATGGTGGTCGGGCGTGTCTTTATGAACTGCATACACCTCGGTCGAGCAGAGGTGGAGGAGGTGGGTCTCAGGCTTTGCTTGGATGCTCTACGGCTCATCGTGGCAAGCAAAGCATTTCTTTACGGCTTTCTTTGGGCCATGACTTGATTCAAATTCTACATCATGGAGCTCATCAAGCGAGCTTGTCGCCATGAAGCGCCTAGACCTTGATCTCACTTTGGTGTTGGAGGAGGTGGTGGTGGAGGCAAGCTATTCTGCTGGCTTATCTTGACTAGTTGGTATCGAGTTTGGACCATCGCACACGCCTCCCAAGTTTAAGAGACAAAAAGAAAGCATATTAAGAGGAAAAGCACAAGGTGAGCTAGAGCGTGGGAGAAAAGATGGAACAACCTATTAGGGTGACACGGTTAAAACAAGAAGCGAAGCCAAAAGGCTAAAAAGAGGCAACAAAAACTCAAACAAGAGGTCCTAATGAACCAACTAAAGCAGTGCGACAAATGTAAATGACCACTACCACTTAAAACTCAAGGAACAACCTATAGAGTCACGGGGTAAGAGGTCAAGTTAAACTTTGAAAACCAGTTCCAAAGATAGGGAAAAGAAAAGAATCTGATGAAGATATGAAAAGAACCGAATAAGGTAAGATCGAGCAGATCAAGATAAGAGGAGAACCACTAAGCAAATTGCAAGGTTGATTTGATTTAGAAAATAACATTTTGAGCTTGACTCAAGCGACCTTTCTACGGCCACGCCCTACACTCGACTGCAGCTCGATACCACCTCTGTGAGGACCACCTCAGAGTGCACCTAGAAGACCTCCCGGGACCTCTTAGGGAGGTCCGCAAGACCATTGGAGGTTAGTAAGTCCTCCAAGAGCACCCCAGGAGGAGGGCCTCCAGATCTCCCAGAGACCACGAGGGCGTCTGGAGGTCTTGGCTCTGCACCTTTGAGTTAGTCCTGTGAGCTCAAGCTAATTCGCACCAGACCACATAGGTGAAATTAAAGCTACACAGTCCAACGGCTTAAAACAACAGATAAAGCAAAGTATAAATATATTAACATATTAACAAGGGCCTTATGGCCAAGGTTGTTTCTGACAGTTGCCAACACGGTCATTAGTATTTGATTCTTGCTCTTGGTGATAGCAAGATCCTTACTCTCATCGAGAGGATGACACTTGGAGATGGGGCAAATTTTCTAGGTTTATTTCTCACACAATGCCATGCCGACCTTAGGGGTTGGGGATACAAATTTATAGGCTGTCAACCAGCCAAGCATATGCTAAGATGCTAGTCTAAGATGTCATTCTAGATGCTAGTCAAGATCTTTGCCCTAAGATGCTTGTCCTAAGATGTTTGTCCTAAAGAGATGCTAGTCTAAGATGTCGTCCTAGATGCTAGTCAAGATGTTTGCCCTAAGATGCTTGTCCTAAGATGTTTGTCCTAAAGAGATGCTTGTCCAGTCAAGGATCTTTGTCCTTGAAGGGCGACAGAAACCAACAGAGACTTATCCATCACTCTCCCCTAAGTCTTGTGTGTCTCCTTGTGAGGAATCGAGCCATCCCGATCCTCGGCTTGAAGCTCTGGAACTTGATCCGCCTTAAGAGACTTGATCGAAGCCTACGAAATGGTCTTGGGTGTTGATGTAGTTGTCGGACCTCCCTTCATCAGGCGGCCGATGAAGTGATACCTTACCGGATGTGCTTGCTGCGCTCATGGAAGACGGGGTTCTTCGCCAAGGCCAAGGCGACTTGTCATCACCCCGAGCTCCGCGCCTCGCGTCTCGCCAAGAGATCGCCAAGCACCAATGCAGCACTGAGCCCGAGTAGAAGCGGTAGTGGCGCAATGTACTCTGGCCAGCGACTAGACAAAGCCACTACTCGCCGCTGACCGATCGCACCGATCGGACATTTGCCGAGGAAGTCTGATGTCCATTGGTGCTCTTGCTCGTGTCGATGTCGCCGGCGTGGTCGCTGTCGGGCCATGCACTCGATGAAGCGCATGCCACGGCACCTTAGGTAGTGCAAGCCGTGGTCGGAGGTGCCGCGACGTAGCGGAGGATCCTTTCATACCGCTGGTGTTCCGTCGTCGCCGCCGCATGAACCGGCCGACGAGCCGACGGCAACGCCAAGTCCGGTTGCGTGTGGACAAGGTAGCGGTCGCCACAATCGCAGCGTCTTTGCGTCGCGCCCACCTCCTCCGCTGTACTCACGACTCGGCTTGCCCTCTCCATAGGGTGTGCGGGTGGGTTGCGATCGGCGAGGCGCCACTCCACGATCGCTTGGCGAGGCGATCAAGGCGGAGAGAGATGCCGAGTCATCTCGTGGACCTCGATCCCGAGGTAGAAGGAGAGGGCCCGAGGTCGCTTATCCGAAGGTGGCCTTCAATTCCGCCTTGAATGCCTCGATCTCTCCTCCTTGGTACCGGTGATCACAAGGTCGCCGACGAGGCGCCTATCGCCAGGCATTGCCTCCTTGCCCGCCGGTGGACCGCGCCTCGTGAGCGCTCTCTGGAATCCCATTTGCTTGAGGTGGAGTCCGACATGGCGTTCCAGCTCATGGTGCTGCGCCGCAGCCGCAGGGCCTTGGCGTGGCGGAGGACCTTTTCTCCTGCCGGGATGATGAATCCCGTGGCGGCGGCGACGACCTCCTTCAAGTCGCCGCTGAGAAGCGGACTTGACGCGTCCATGTGATGGGACGCACCACCTCCCGGCTTCGAGGCGAGAGGAGACGACGGACTCCATCCGCAACAAGCGCCGAAGGCATCATCGGTCGACTCTCCGGGCGGGCGAAGCCACGGCCACGAGGCGGCCTTGTGCTTGATCACCTCTCCGGCCTCGTCTTTCTCGAGCTTGAAGACCCAGCAGAGAGAGATGGCGTGGTGGCGTGGAAGATCGGCCGGCTTCACGCCTTGTTTCGCCGACGGCGTCCATCTCCTCCTCGCATCGCGGCACGCCATGCCGCGTCTCTCCGCCGCTCTGTGAAGGAACGAGGCTCGCCGTCGATCTGTCGAGTGCGGCAGGTGCGCCGCCGGTCGCTACTGCCGATGCCGAGGACGGCCGGCCGCCGAGGAGTCGTCGCCCACCGTGACGGTATGCAGGCTCGCCGCCGTGGTAGCGCCGTCGATCGATCGTCGTTGGGCGGGAGCGGCGAACTCCACCGCGCGCCGTCGTGGCGGGTGAAGAGCTGCCGGTCGCCGAGCCCGGCGAGTAGGCGCCGGTGAAGAAGCGAGGCGTGGGCGCGATGCCGGGCGGTGGACTCGCCGAGCTCGTGGGCTTGCCGGAGCCAGTGGTGGCGGTGGCGAAGGACTCGCGAGGTGGTGGCGAACGAGGTGGTGGGGTAGGCGAGCTCGGTGAAGACGAAGCCGCTGGCTCCCGCCTCCTCGAAGTGGGCGTGAGTCGACAGCGAAATCGCCTGTCGTTGGAGTCGAGCCGTCATCCACCATCTTGTCCCACGCCCGGCCCGCCGCTTCGCCGAACACGGCGCCACGCGTGATGCGCCGCCGCGTGTCGTGAGGGTCGAGGACGCCTGAGGCCTTGGCACCTACGGCGTGGCCGGCGAAGACTCTGGCGTGCTCGGCCGCCGAGCTTGCCGACATGGTTGAGCTTCCTTGGCGAAGCCGCACCAAGACACGGAGGTGGCTCGCGCAAGCTTGCGCCGCGGGCCTCGTATGGCGTCTTGCCGCCGAGGCCTTGGTGGAGCGGTTAAGCTAAGTGAACGGCGATCATCACCGCCTCGCACCAGCAGAATGTCGGCATCCTCTGCGCGAGGAGGCGCGGCGCGGCCACCACCGGTCAGGTTTGCGCGCTCGACGACGCCTGTTACATGCGGGGTGTACGCGCGAGAAGTGGCGATGGATCCTCGTTGGCGCGAAAGACGCGAACTTCGGCCGCGAGTGAACTCACGCCGTTGTCCGTGCGTAGGACACGAAGCTTGCGCGCGCCTCCGCCTCCGCAGCGGCCTGAAGGCGCTTGATGGCGTCGCCGCGGCCGCTTTGACGTCCGAAAGCAGATACCACATGTAGCGGACACGCTCGCCGACGAGGAGGGCAGCGCCCTCTAGGTGTAGCCGGTGTCACGGCCACAGAGGGTCACCGTGTCGAGCTCCGGCTTCTCCTTGGCGCGAGGCTCGCCTGGCGAGGAAGGAGCCGCCTCGGCTTGGTGACGCAGTGTCGCAGAATCGCTCCACGTGGTCGGCGCGCGGCATGCCCCGCACCATCTCCTTCCGCCGAGCCGCCTCGTGGCCTCAAAGTTGAGGTGCCCAGCGCTCGTGCCACCTCAAGCGTCGTCGTCGCGGCGGGTCGCAAGACAAAGAGGTTGCGCCACTGCGGCGTGAAGGGCGTGAGGCGGTTGCTCTGCTGACCTTGACGAGGAGCCGCGGCGATGATCCTGCACGCGCACCGGGTGCTCGATCTCCACGCGCGTCCGTTCTCATCCACCGTCCCAAGCCGATGATGGAGTTCTCAACGGGGATGTAGTAGACACCGTGAGCGGCCGGTGCTGCCCGCCGCCTTGGCGGCGAAGACGCATGCATCCGACGCCCTTGATCTCCACAATGAGGCGTCGCCGAACTTGACGGTGCCTCGAGCGCCGAGTCGAGCTCGAGAAGAACTCCCGCCGTCCGGCCATGTAGCGGGTGGCGGCGGTGTCGAGGCACCACCCGTCGGTCTTGTCGTTCAATCGCCGCCAGGAGGCGTGTGCTTTTGGCTCTTCAAGGCGGAGAGAGCGTGCGGCGGCAAGCCGAGGTAGTTCGATGCTCGCATGAACAATGAACAAAGCCGCCGCTCCTCCTCTCGCCGCGCGACGTGGGCTGGCCGCGTCGTGGTTGTCGACAATCCCTGGCCCAATGACCAAGCTTGCCGCAGTTGTGGCAAGAGTCGTCTCGTGTCGGCTTTTGCTTGCCGCGCCGCCATGCGGGCGCTACATGGTCATCACCCTCGACATCCTCGCCGCCTGGCGTCTTTGCGCGGCTTGCGCGCTTGCCACGCTATGTCGTCGTGTCATGGAAGAAGACTCCCTTCTTCCTGTCACCTTGGCCGGCAGCCCACTGCTCCCGAGTGAGGAGGAGCTTCCCGCCAATGGTGACGGGTCCCGAGAGACGCTGTGGCTCATCGCTGTCAACGACCTTGAGGCGACCCAACGCCTCCTCGATCGTCATCGTGGAGAGGTCCAGCAGAGACTCGATCGAGCGAGCCATCCGCTTGTACTTCGGGACGCAATGAAGAGCTTCCACGCTCTCTCTCGCCGTAGGTGTCGCCGAACTGCACCATCTTCTGCAACAGAGTGTTGAGACGGAGAGCAAAGTCATCAACGTCCTCACCTGGCTTGAAGGCCAGGTTCTCCCACTCCTTGCGTAGTGTCTGCAATGTAGACTTGCGCGGCCGCCGCTGCGCGTCGCCGCAATGATGGCGCCCCAAGCCTCATTGGCGACGCTTGTTGGTAAGCGAGAATCGATCTCGGGCGGGATCGCAATGATGAGAGCATCCGGCGCCGCCGATCTGGTTTAGTCGACGCCGCCCACCGGACCGCATCCCACATATGCGCGCACCGAGCTTTACCTAATCACCGCATGACCACTCGACGTAGTTGGTCTTGGTGAGGTAGACCACCCGCCACGGGCCGGACGCCCTGGACGACACCGTACTCGTGGTGATCACGGCATCGAATCGGGGGAGAGCCGCGCCGCTGTGAGCAGCGCTCTCCTTCGACCCGCACACCGCCGCCGTCGTGCCTCACTCGAAGCGCGCCGGCGCCCCATGCCGCTATCTGAGGTTGCCACTTGCGGCGTGGCGCGCGGCGCCATACGCGCCGCCGCTCGGTCGCCTCGCCTCTCCAGAGCTCAAGGTCCGCGTCGGCGTTGTCTATCAGCGAGATGGAGCTCGCCGCTGCCGCCACGCAGAACTCGACCTCCGCTGCCGCGACGCGCCGCATCGCCGCCAGCCGCCTCGCCGCTCTGCTCGCTGCCGGCTCCTTGTGCTAGCCTTGACGCTTCTCACGCCGCGCAGCGCTGTCTTGTGCTTAGCAGCAGCTCGCGCCGCCGCTGCTCGCGTTCCTCGCCACAGCCGAAGTTCGGCTTCTTCACGCGCGCCGCGTGCTCGAGGCGGCATCGAAGGCCGAGATCTATCTGCGGACATGGCGCGCAATCGGGAACTGGCTGCGTGGAGAGCCGCCTCGATGAGCCGCCGCTGTCCAACAGTGTGCGAGCAGAGGAGGAGTGGCGAGAGGCAACCAGGAGCCGCCGCATTGCTCTTTGTTCGAGCCTTGTGCCGGAAGCGAGGTTGGAGAAGGAATTGAGCGAGGAGATGCTCTGTGTTACAGATAGTATAGCTCGATACCACTTGTTAGTCATTTGGATTCTTGCTCTTGGTGATATCAAGATCCTTACTCATCGAGAGGATGACACTTGGAGATGGGGCAAATTTTCTAGGTTTATTTCTCACACAATGCCATGCCGACTGAGGGTTGGGGATACAAATTTATAGGTTGTCAACCAGACCAAGCATATGCTAAGATGCTAGTCTAAGATGTTGTCCTAGATGCTAGTCAAGATCTTTGTCCTAAGATGCTTGTCCTAAGATGTCATCCTAAAGAGATGCTAGTCTAAGATGTCAGTCCTAGATGCTAGTCAAGATCTTTGTCCTAAGATGCTTGTCCTAAGATGCTGTCCTAAAGAGATGCTTGTCCAGTCAAGGATGCTGTCCTTGAAGGGCAGCAAAAACCAACACAAAGACTTATCCATCATGGGCTTACAAAAAAAAAAAACAACAACAGAACCTGCACAGCAGAAAATTACAAAAGCGCGGAGTCATTCGACATGCCCACAGGCTGTCGAGTGAAGAACGTCTCCTAGAAAGTCGGGTCGTCGAAGAACTCCTCCTTGAAGAGGTCTGAGCTGCCAAGAACTTAGTCATCTTCAATCACTGCTCAAACAGAGGGCTTAAAGCCATGAGTACGTTGTATGTACTCAGCAAGTCATAGAGGACAGGTATGCAAATAATATTCATGCATAGGTTTGGCAATGGAGAGCTGCAGGGTTAGTTGCACAAAACAGTATTTGATAAAAACATATACAGATTAAAAAGCTCAAGTTTTTAAAACAAAAGACAAAACAACAAGAACAGGGGTTTTTTAAGGGAGGTCGTGAGCACCAACTCGCTTCCTCACGTGGGAGGTTTTGGTCGCACCCACGTCCAGGACCACCCCACGATCACCCTAGAGCACCAACTCTAGAGCTCCCAAAGACCACCTTAGGGCCCCATGACCTCTCTGAGCATCAACCCAGGAGCACCCTAGAGTTCCACACGCCAGTCCCTAGACCTTTCTTGAGCCAACCATGACCTCTCTAAAGCCGACCAAGGTCTCTTTGAGATAAAAGCCATAGCCTCTCACAGAAGTGCCCAGGAACAAAGTTTTATAAGAGAAACTACCCCTTGCGCATTAACTCCAGGCAATGTCCATGACCAAGGACTTGGTTATTCGAATAGGTTATTCACTCTACATAGGTGTACAACTTTATCCACAATTCACGACTTCTCTAGCGGGGGCGGTTTCCGTCGAAACCTTGCTCATTTTCGAAGATGAGTAGCCTAGGGCGCGCGACAAGGCCTCTACAAAGCTTGGAACTAGCTCAGAACTGCCCGCTAAGGTTTCGCAAATCCCCCCTGCCGTGTTATCGGGTGTCGCCTCTTGCGCCAGCGAATCACACGCTTAACCACAACAGAACCAAGCCAGATCCTTACTAATTATTTGGCCCAGACCACCTCCAAAAGTGATCTTGTAATTGTACGGTAAACCCGGATCAAAGAACACAAAGTTAAGTTCTTAGTTGGTTGCATCAGGCGAGTCTGACCACAAACCCAGTGTGCGTATAGCACTCGTTACTCACTCCCGACCAACTCGCCCGAGCATAAAACGGTTTAGGGTTCAACCCAAGCCATAGGACCACCAAGTCCAGGCACAAGTTTTAACATTAGCAGCATCGCACCGCAAATGACACAACTGGGCCTCACACCACAGTTGCACATCAGTGGCACCAACCACCATTCCATAGTTCATTAGTTAAGATTATTAAAAGAAAAGCAAATGTTCTCAAGACCAGCGGTACTAGAGCAAGTCTAAGCATTCTACGGTCCCAAGTTGGCAAAAACAAAGGATGCCAACAAAACCACCCACTCTAAGGTGTTCAAGGTAACATGTAAACATGCTGTGTACAAGCATCCAAGGCAGCATAATAACAAGTAGGAGAAGCTACTACCCAAAAACCTTTTACTTAAGGAAAATAGCCATGCATATGAAAATAAACAAGATAACTTTGAAATGTTAGGTTCAAGATGGTCAAAAGCCTGCGATTTGCCTTCGTTGAGCAGTGGGGAGCCTTCGGTGGAGAGAGCTTGGTCCAAGAACTCCTCTTTAAGATGCTCTGATACCACTTGTGGCGTCCCGGCCCGGGGCCACCCGAGAGGTCCTCCTGGACCAACCGGAAAGTCCAGTAGGACCTCCCAGGAGGTCCAATAGGATCACCCGAGGGAACCCCTAGGACCATCTAAGAGGTCCTGCAGGACCTCCCAGAGGTACATGGAGCGGACCCGAGGAGGTCGTGGAGCTAGGGATCGCCCCAAAGACCTCCCACGGCCAGTCCAGGGGTGGTCGTGCATGGCTAAACACCTCAGGACCTCCCACGACCAAACCCGAGGGTGGTCATGGAGGACTGAGACTGCCCCAAGATCCCTCACCACCAGTCCGAAGGGTGGTCGTGGAGGACTAGGATCATCCCCAAGGTCCCCTGTGCAAACCGAGCTAGTCCCAAGGATCAACTGCTAGCTCGCACAACAAAACAAGTGATAAAATACTTCCACAAAAGACTGTATTAACATCCAAAGAGTTGGTTACAAGGTCTGTTCTTAAGCCTACAAGAACATAATACACAGCGGAAACAAAATAAGTAGAGTCCATCCAATACACCACAGACAATTGGCTAGAGGGCGCTGCTTAATTGTTTTGGTCCTGACAGCTAACATCTCACAAGGGGAGGTCCTGACGGCTAAGATCTCACAAGGGGAGGTTCTAACGGTCAAGATCAGAACAAGGGGAGGTCCTGACGGTTATGATCTCCCAAGGGGAGGTCCTAACGGTCAAGATCAAAACAAGGGGATGTCCTGACGGCTAAGATCTCCCAAGGGGAGGTCATAACGGTCAAGATCAAAACAAGGGGAGGTCCTGACGACTAAGGATATGCGGGGAAAACTGGGGTCGCCAGATCTCGATCGAACGGATCTAGACAAAGGGGCCGTTCGGACCGAGCGGTAGCTTCAACAGATTGGGCAGTCCGATGTAGATTGAATGGCCCGAGAAGAGAGTGGGGCGTTCGGATCATCCGGCGTGCCCTCAAGATCGAGCCGTCGGCAGCCCGAATCGGACAGACCACAAGCTATAGAGGTTAAACCCGAGCGGTATAATCGCAAGTGAAAGAAAACGTAGGTTCAGTCACTAAGGAGGCCTTGTCCTAAGGAGGTCTGGACCCTTAGATCTAACAAAGGAGAGGTCTAGAGGACGCGGGGAGGTCCAAATGAACGGGGAGGCCTCAAAAGAGCATAGAAGGGGCTCAAATAAACATGAGGGAGGTTCAGTCCTAAGGAGGTCTAAACCAGAGAAGAAACCAAAGCGGGAGATCTGGACCAAGGGAGGTCTGGACCAAAGAAAAACGAAACCAACACAGAAAGAGAGAGATCACCAATGCTTCAGCAAACCCAACATCGAACAGAGAGTTTTAGTTGAAGTTTTAGTTAGTCAATTGAAATCCATTATGAAATTAGCTTGGAATTCTCATTAAAACCAAATGTTTCTTTTTATTTTGAAATTTTCAAAAAAGCTCCAAACATCGGGGTGTTACAGAGGTCCTACGGAAGAGGTCCTCAGAAGGAGGTCCTTTGAAGGCAAAGGAGGTCTGATTCCACCAGGGTGGTCTTTGCAAAGATACCAGAGGTCATGACCACATGAGGTGGTCTTGACAAAGAGGGTGATCTTTGCAAAAAGACTAGATGTCATGACCACATAAGGTGGTCGTGACAAAAGAGGGTGGTCTTTGCAAAAGACCAGAGGTCATGACCACATAAGGTGGTCGTGACCAAGAGGGTGGCCTCTGCAGACCACGGGAACCGCAAGGGGAGGAGGTCCAAAGGACTAAGGAAAAGACGCAACGAATCAGGGCCACACGATCTTGATCGGGTGGTTACGAGAGATCTGACGTTGGACCACCTTGTCAAGGGCGTTGGTGCCCAAGGTAGGAGGACCACAGCTCCTTAGTTCATAGCGGGGCACAGTAATGGTGCCGGGTCTTTGCCAGTCGACGGAGAGGAAGGGGTGAGATTGAGAGAGAAGACAGGGAGGTTAGGAGATGGCCAGTCTTTCTTTATCCCTTCTCAACACGTTACAGATACAAATAGAGTCCGGCTCCTTGATTCTTGCCCACCTTAAGCGCTATTCTTTAAATATTCTCTTAATTGCTAGTAATTGCGGCCGCTGGGCCTCTCCGGGCTTCTCGCCCATGCGTGGCCTTAGGGGCGCTCTGGTGGCATCTCGTGTCCGGGCGGCGGCTATAGTGTCGGCCCACATGACATCTCCGCCGACAAGCGGCTCGTCCTCGGTGGAAGGTTGGATAGCGGTTGATGAAGCGCCGACATCTTCCCAGTGGCGGCGCGCGAGCTCCCTGCGTGCACTGAGTCGGCGGACACCTGGCCAGCGCGAGCGGGTCAGCGCTCGAGCACCGTGCGTGGCGCCATGATGAGTGGCGGTAGAGCCGAGGCGGCGTCGGAGTGCCTCTGAATCGCCCAAGCGGCCGACATGAAAGACGTCGTGGGCGTGCGTGCAGAGGAGCTTCGAGGCGGTAGGCGGCGTCGTTGATGGCTCGAGAGGCGATCACGCCCATAGGCGTGGCCGAGCTTCCCCTGGAGGCCACTGCAGGGAGAGCGATGGGCGCGATAAGCGGCGCGACCATACTGTCGCCACCGCGTAGCGCAGCTTCTCGGTGGTACTTGTCATAGTGTCGCCAGAGGCGGCTGCGCTGTTCGAGCGGCGGCGGGCATCGCCAAGAGTTCATCACGTTCGGCTATGCTCTTGGCCACCGCCACCACCGTTTCACCGGCCTCATAGGAGGCGGATGGAGGCGGGTCACGGCCGTAGACGATCTTGAATGGCGTATCCTTGAGGAGGCTTGAAAGGCGGTGTTGTAGATATACTCCGCCAAGGAAGCGGTAGCTGACCATCGACGGGGCGATCACCGTGAGGCGGCGAAGGTACATTGTGATGACCTTGTTTGCGCGCTCGCATGCGTCCGTCGACTTGGGGATGAAACGCAGAGGTCATGTGCGACTTGGTGCTCGTGAGGCGCATGAGCTCTTTCGTAAGATGGAGGTGAACACGGATCACGATCGGACACCAGGGCGAGTGCGCCACCTGCCGAAGAAAGCTGCATGCCACACTCACCGAGTAGGGTGAGCGGTGGAATGAAGTGGCGAGATTTCATCGAAGCGATCGGCGATGGTGAGGATGACCGATTTGCGCGATGCGAGGAAGAGCCGATGAAGTCGGCCGCATCGCCCAAACCGATGTAGATGCTGAAGCGGCAACGATAGCGGCAGGTGGAGATGTTCAAACTTGTAGCGCGGCGGTAGCGAGCACGATGTAATCTTGACCACCGTGCTCGAGCGCGCGGTGGTAAATCACGCGCAGCGCAGTGCGGTGCGAGACGCTGCGCCGTGCGCCGTCGTCGTGCAGCGAACAACACTTCAGCGAGGAGGCGGCGGCGGTATGTAGAGCGGCCTTGAAAGGCCACCATGCCGTCGATGAGGCCCAAGGAGCGCGCTACCTTGGCCGTGTGAGCTCGGCCTTGAGTGTGACGGTGGCTGGATCGGTGTCGTGGCGAGCCACACCGGCCGAGAAGTCAAACTTGGGCCGAGATGGCGGGACGGCCCTCGCGGTGTCCTGCGGGACAAGGCGTCGACCACCGATGGTACTCCCCGCCTTGTACTCAGCAGAAGTCGAAGCTCGAGCTTGCCCGCTGATGATCTTTGTGGAATGGTGGCCTGCGTTGATCGAGCAAATTTGAGGCAGAGTGATCGTCCTTACGTAAACCGACGCCCCGTGAGATATGGGCGCCAATGCCTAATGGCGAGGACGAGGCCGATGAGCTCCGTTCATAGGTCGCCGCGATTAGTGGCGTGGTGCCACCGGCCGTCAAGAACGCCAGCGGATGTCGCCTCGAGCAATCTGACCCCAAACCCATAGGTGGATGCATCACATTCCACCACGAAGGGTCGGGAAGTCGGGAGGTGAGCACAGCGCCGTGGTGACCTCGTTCTTGAGGGTAGTGAGCGGCGGTGGGCGCCTCCCAAGCAAAACCCTCCTTCTTGAGCAAGGCGGTCGTGGGTCGCGATAGTGCGAATTCGCCGACAAACTTGCGTAGTAGCCCGCCAAGCCCAGAACTCGCGGACGCCTCGCGATCGTGGTGTAGGCGATCCACCACCGCTCGACCTTATGCGGATCCATAGCCACACCCGCGGCCGAGATGATATGCCCGAATAGGAGATGGAGTCGGCCAAAGCGCGCTTGGGCGCTTGATGAAGAGGCGATGTTGGTGCAGCATGGTGAGGACAGTGCGGACATGGCGTAGGTGTTCCGCCAGCGAGCTGCTGTAGATCAATATATCGTCGAAGAAGACGAGAACGAACCGGCGGAGAAAGGGGCGCAACACGTCGTTCATCGGCGCTGGGCCGTGGCGGGCGTTGCCACACGAATGGCATCACCAGAACTCGTAGAGCCGTCATGAGTCGAACGCGTCTTCTTGATGTCACGGGGTTCATGCGGACTTGATGGTAGCCGAGCGGAGGTCGGCTTAAGAAGCGTGCTCCATTCAACTCATCCAGAGTTCGTCCACCACTGGAATGGGGTAAGCATCTTTAACGGTGATGGCGTTCAGAGCGCGGTAGTCGACGCAAAACCTCCATGTGCTGTCTGCCTTCTTGACCAAAGAAGACCGGAGAAGAGAATCTTGAGTCTTTCTATTGGATCGATCTCGTGCGGCATGGTGGAGCACGGCGTTCCACTCATCTTTGTGGGGCGGGGGTAGCGGTAGGGCCAGCGATGACGGCCGTGACCCGGGACTAAGTTGATGCAGATGGTCCCGAACGCGGTGGCGCATCTTGGCTGGCTCGGCGAAATGGCGCGAACTCGCCCGGCAAGGCGGAAGGAGGTCGGTGTTCGCACGCATGCGAGGATGGGCTCATTTGGACACCGCAACGCCTTGCCGGCATACACGATGATCCGGTGCCAAGGACATGGTGAGCGCACGAAATCCGGAGGATTGGTCCCAGGCGCCAACCATCGGGTGCCGAACGGCGTCATAGCCGGCTAATGGCGGAGCGAAGAAGTCGGTGGTGAAGTGTTCGCCGTCGATGGAGAAGGTCGTAGCGCAGATATGCGGGGCACGACGTGCTCTCCGTTGGCCACCGTCACCTTCATGTTGTTGCGCGGCGAGGAGAAGGAGGCGGCGGCGGCTTCCTCGGAGATGAAATTGTGGGTGGAGCGGGTCGAGAGGGCGGGAGAGTCGCGCGCCGGCGGATGTGCACTGCATCGCCTCATCAGTGCGACGCCGCATGATCGCGTCGCGATGATGAGCGGATCATCGGCGACTGTTCCTCCGGTTGGCATCATCACCTTCGTTAGCTTCGGCGAGGTCAGGAGGAAGATGCGTTTGCAAACACGGTTGTGACCGCGGCCGAACTTCACGTTGCAGTTGAAACAGAGCCCCTGGCGGCGGCGTTCCTCCATCTCTGTTTGGGACGCTTCACCGCCGGCCCTCAATGAGAACGTGGCGGTCCCCGCATGGGTGGAAGCGAGGAGGGCAAGCGGGGAAGTGGCGCTGGCAAGAGACCGCGGGCTTGGGGCGTGGAGCGCAGCAGCAGCGCGCCCAGCGATATATTGCTCGCGAGCTCGAGTTTGCGGCGAGGCTCTTGGCGATGATGAGGATGCGGATTGTGAAGCTCGGCGTCGAGGCCGAGGAGGTTGCGAGCTGCGCACACGTTGCGCCTCGTGAGAGTGCCGCGCGCGGCGAGCCTCAAGCCGATCTTGATACTCGCCACGCAGCGGTTCGCTTGCGAGCCATCAACTCTCGGCGGATTGGAGCGAATGGGCGCCCGAACCGAGGTTCGGCTCAGAAGCGGCGCCGGGAGGGTGTGCCTTCATCTGCTTTGGACTTGGATGAACCACATCTGGCGCGCGCCTCCAGTTAAGAAGGCCATCCACACTGTTCTTCCGCGGCGATCTGTTGTTGGTGGAAGTAAGATTCGCAACGATTGAGAGCGCCACGATCGGATTTGCCATCGAATTTGGGAAAATCAAGTTTTCGGAAGCGGGAGGACGGTCACCATGGTGGTCGCCGTTGCACGAGCCCCTGAGCCGCAGGAGAAGGAGGCTGCGGTGGCGCTCTGCCGCAGGCGACCATCGCCCTTGCGGATCACCGATGGAAGCCGTGAGGTTTGGATGAGCTGCCCGCTCGGCGTTGGTGGGTTCGCCATGGGCGAGGTATGGAGGCGAGAGGGCGATGGAGATCTTTGGTGGAGGCGTAGGGATGGAAGAGGACCTTACGGAACCGATACCGGGTTGTCAGGGCGTTGGTGCGAGGTAGGAGGACCCGGCTCCTTAGTTCATAGCCGTGGCACGGTAATGGTGCTGTGGTCTTTGCCAGTCGACCAGAGGAAGGGGTGAGATTGAGAGAGAAGACAGGAGGTTAGGAGATAATCGATCTTTCTTTATCCCTTCTCAACACGTTCTGAGGATACAAATAGAGTCTGCTCCTTGATTCTTGCCCACCTTAATCGCTATTCTTTAACTATTCTCTTAATTGCTAGTAATTGCAGTACTTCACCGCCTCTCGGCTTCTCGCCCATTCGTGGCCTTGGGGCTGCTCCTGGTGGCATCTCGTGTCCGGAGCCGGCGGCTATAGTGTCGGCCCCACATGACACACACGAACGCATCCTTACATCTAGCCGCCCAAACTAAATCGGACTATCCACAATGCAAGGAGACATTTGGATTATCCGAACACCTCCTCTCAATCGGGCCATCCAAACAAGATCTAACGGTCCTGAGCAGTGGTAAGCGCACAAAAAGTTGGATTTAAGGGAGCTCCAATCAAGGAAAGGTTTCAACGGACTAGATTCAAAGGGGGAAAGGACCCAACGGAGGAGATCCATGGAAAAAGGTCCAAGGAGGTCTTAGCTGCCAGGACGGAATCAAAAGAGATCCCGACGGTTAAGATCTAACGAGGGGAGGTCTTGGCGGTTAAGGTCTAACAATGGAGAGATCCTGACGGTTAAGATCTACAAAGGAGAGGTCCAAACACAAAGGAGGTCTGAACCTGAGGAGATTTAAACCAAAGGACAACAACACAGAGGAGGTCCAACTCACAGAAAGGAGGTCTGAACCAAAAAGAGGTCCTAACTAAGGGGAGGTCCAGGGGAGAAAAAACTAAGCTGAGGAACACTTGAAGCGAACAAAGAAAAAGAGCTAGAAACCAAGAACACTAAAGAACTCCAGCAACGGATAAAGAGCTAAACCGCCGATAATTGAAGTTTGAGTTAATTCAAGTTGAACCTCTAATTTTTCCAAAGTTCCAAGTTAAGCTTGAGCAAGCCAATAAATCAAATGGTTTCTTTTAAGTTTTGAAATCCGACAAGAACTTCTAAGACAAACAAGACATTACATTTCCATTCAAACAACCAAACATATAAGAGTTTGTTTGGTTGGGTGAACCAGGGTGAATGTGATGCGATAGTACAGGATGGATGCGATGATCCTGGATGGTGTGGTATAACTTATGTGTTTGGTTAGTGGGATGAGATAATTCAAGATTTTGTTTGGTTGCACGAATGAGATGGTACCGGATGGTTCAAGATGGTGTTTGGTTTGAGGGTTAAAGTTGAATTAGTTGTATACACAGATGAGGAAGTATTAGCACGATTAATTATTAAAATAATAGCACGATTATTAAATTTACCTTAATTACAAAAGGAGCATTTAACTAAATTAATTATTTTAACTATCCACTAATTGGTAGGACCCAGTGACATATACACAGAGGAAGAGGGGGTAACAGAGGGGACACGCACGTCCTTGTACAGCGTGGTTCGCTCGTTTTTATGGAACTGTTTGGTACAACATATTTAGAGAATATTCTTAGAATTTGTATGACCCCAGGACGAGTTGGTTCGGTTTACTCAACCAAACACAGGGACGTGGGCATATTCAGGACTATCCCGTACATGTATGCCCTGATTCACCGAACCAAACACACCCTAAATGACTTTTTTCTTGAACTAACCCATAAATCATAAATGTATCACTTGGTACAAGCAACCAAACACACCCTAAAACACAACTCCTATTCCCTATACAAATTCCCACCTAGCTTAATTTGTTATCAAGGGCTCAGATGTATCTATTTTATGATAAAAGCACAATTCCAATTCCCTCTACATATCCCCCCCCCCCCTCCCACTCGATGGGTTTAAAACGGTGCAAGTAGGACCTTTTAAATTCCCAAACCCCAACTCTCTAAAGTTCCCAGCCCACCAATCAAATAAGGTACTTTTCAGACCCTACCCCCTCATTTCCCATTCCCCCCCTACCAATTCCCACGAACCAAACACGCTGTACTTGTTGTCTGATTGACTATGACCTCAACCTGATTGCACGCTGAATGACTGATAGGAGTCAATTAATTTCTAAATGTAGTGCAAAAACAATCTTTGAAATGCTAGATATGGTTTCAGAAAAATATCTTCTGGTAGACATGTAAAATAGATGCTTTATCTGGTTTGTATTTAGACAGGCTAGTCTTGATGTTTGATTACTTCATAATATTGGTGACAACATCATAATTTCTAAATGTAGTGGAAAAACAGTCTTGATGTTTGATTACTTCATAATACTGGTAACACTGTGAGGGCTTGTTGTGCTATGTTACCATGTTCCCAAGAGTTGGTCAATAATAACAAAGAGATAACTGTGTTACCAGTAAAATTTTTATTTTCCTAGAGACAATTAGCAGCGTAGGGTTTGGCATCCTAGGCCCTTAACATGGAATTGGCCTGTTTTGCGTCTTTTGGCAAAACCAGCAAGATCTAGCCAGTGTTTACATGGAGGATGATTGCATAACCTTGAAAAAAATGTCATTCCTCCATAAAAGCCTGGCTAAAAATCACTTTCCTGACCCCTGAGTCAGTTGGCTTACATGGTCCTGGTCTTGAATAAGAAATCTTCAAACTGGCTAGACCTAGTTATTTCAGATAATTTAAAAAATCCTCATAGCGAAAGTTCTCAAATGGGATGAGATTCAATGTGACACACATTACACCAAATATTGTGTGAATGCTGTCTAGATTCTTGTCATGATGGCTACTTTACAGTGATAATTATGATTGCCTGTTTTAAAATGTTGGTACTGAAAATTACAACAAGACATCATATTTTGTTTTAAATTACAGTGCCATTGTCTCAGCAATGCGGTACTGTCAGGTGTGACAAGTTGGATGGTTGAGCAATGAGCATCTAATGTTTAGAAGCCAGTTGAGGAGGCAGATCTCTTTTAGAGGGAGAGCAAAAGCTAATAACAAGTTGAGTATGGTCTTATGGTCGAAATGTAACATTTA
The DNA here is from genome assembly GCA_036346255.1 of Ampelocalamus luodianensis. Classification (NCBI taxonomy): domain Eukaryota; kingdom Viridiplantae; phylum Streptophyta; class Magnoliopsida; order Poales; family Poaceae; genus Ampelocalamus; species Ampelocalamus luodianensis. The sequence continues at coordinate 21,418 of JAYEVH010000555.1, forward strand.
GAAATCAGTTGTGAGCCAGACCTCTTATAGAGAGAAAAAAAAGCAAATTATTACCTCATAATATTTGAACTGAAAACTTCGGAATGGTGTTCCTTTCTCATCTTCTGGATCAGCTGATGTTATTATTTCATGACTGTTTTAACCAATTGCTTATTTTATATGATAAATACATCGATTGTGACCATTATAAATAAATATATAGCAACTGAAGTCCTAAAATGTTTGCTTCTCCATTAGATTTCTTTCTTTGTACTTGTCTTGTAGATTTTCTCATACATTCTTATATTATTAACAGAGGGCGCAAATGGAATCCTCTGAGGCAGAGATTAGATAGCTATGACTACTCGGTTGAACAACATGTGGTTGGTTCACTGTTGTTTACACCAGTCCTGCTTCTTCTGCCGACAACTTCTATATTCTATATATTTTTCTCTATCTTGAGTACTACAATAGTCTGTTTGTGCATAGTGTTGGAAATTGCAATATCTATAATCCACTCTACTCCTTACGCTGAGTTGATTCTGTGGGTGACAAGGAGGCAAAGATTTCCTGCTGGATTGTTATTCCTTCCTGTGTTGTTATCATCTGTATCTACTGATGAATATGAATCCCTGTCAGTTGAATGTTCAACCAGTGGATGTGATGAAAGGAAAACAGATCATCTCATCCATGTACATTCAGGACCTTTAGTTTCAGAACTTAGCTGTAACTATGCCACTCTCGGTAAGCTGTTTATCTTGAATATGACCTACACCTTTCTTATGTTGACACAATATTTGTCTAGATGTCTAATTTTACTATAAACGTCAGCAGCGTCTGCAGTATTTTTTTTTTATTCAAGCACTTCTGTTTATAATGATTTACTCTGGAATACACATGTAGGCCTGCTGAGTTGTCATTTTATTTAAACACTTCTAATTTTGCAGCTTAGCTTTGTATATCATAGGAAAATATAGAAAGCATACTTTTAAGAATAAAATTATCTGTTTGAATTAGCATACAGTTTCACCTACGTAATTTATTTCAGCTGAGATCTTGCTAACATAAGCGAACCACAATGCAGGGCAAGTAATCGGGCCAAATTACGGAAAGTTTTCAATGGTATTGGTTTCTCCTTCTGCAAACAATTGGCATACGGAATCCTTAGTGGTGCAAGGTTGCTATTTATTCCGTCAATTTGGTTATATTCCTTCTGATGGCATCATTGTAAACTCTTGCTCTGTTGATTTCAGGATCCCTTCAACACTGCATCTGCAGTTTTCTCCGTTTCCTGGCTGCATATTGGCATTAGAGAATACTGGATGCTCTGCCGTGGTTCCGTCCTTTCATATACACAAAAGAGGTGACAGAATTAAAGTTTGTAGCGTACTGATAACATTAGTTTGGTCCTCAGAATTTTGCTTTAATTGGCTAACGCAGTAACTTGTTTTAGTTGCAAGTGTCATGATGTTACACTGCTTTGTGGTGATGATTGTTGAAATACCATTTGGAGTCACAGTTGATACGATGAATCGATTGAGATCAACAGGAACACATGACCATGTTTGCTATCCATTTTTAAGCGACATTTGTATAACCTGAAGTTATCAGGTTCGTCTATTCAACATGTCACCATTGTTAGTTGATGCAGGGTTTCAATAAGCGTTTTGCAACCGTAAACCGGAACCTGGCTAGTTTTTTTTTTTTGGAACTCAAAAGTGGATTCTAATGTTTGATGCATGGAATCTAACCAAGACCCCATTTGGAATGTGATTTTTTTCTAACTCCTGTGAGAATTGAACTGTTTCTTCATAGTTCCTGTGAAATTCCTTCGTTCTTAATTGGTCCTAAAAGGGTTAGAAAATCGGTAACTGGTCAGTTTATGAGGTTTTCTAAACCTTGGTTTGGAATGAGGGAGGTTTTCCTTATCTATGTGGGTATTAAACTATTTTCTCTGAAATTTCTACCAAATTCATGTTCCAAATGGGACCTTATATTAAACTTGAAAAACTTGCACTGTAGATTCCTGAACTTGCGAGGTTGTGCTACTAAACTCTCTGAATTTGTATTTTACTTTTTTAGCCCTTTGAATTTATGAGGTTGTGCTACTTAGCTTTCTAAATTTACCTTGAAGCGAAGTTCGTCGGATGCGATGCTAAAGACTTTATCTGAGTTCGGTGGACTCGTTACCGCCCTGTTCCGACTCTATACATTGCCCCTATCACCTTACGTCGGCAAAAAATGGATTCTTCGGGTCTGGGATCGAACCGTGCTCAGGTCTTCGTTGTAGCTCCACCGTCGTAGTTTGCTGACGCCCTCATCCTTGCCTCCTTTGAGTAGGTCGTAAGAGAGAGAAGTACATTCTTAGTATCAGAGCGAGCAGAAGCTACTTACCCTACACGAAGTCCATTTGACCGTTTGCTAATAGAAAAGGCCGAGCTGGCGAATCACCGTAAGAGAGAGAGAGAAGTACCGTGCTTTGCTTTGGTACTGGGAATGTACTTCTCTCTCACGATTGACTGAGAGGAGGCGAGGGCGAGGGCGGCGACTGTAACACTCTGGCCCAACATGAGGCCTAGAATGTTACTAAACTACACTAATTATCAATTTTAACAATAATTAACACTAAATTACAACAAGTATATCAAATGATAATACCCATCTACGGGTCACAATAACATAAGCATAATGATATGACAATTATGGATAATTATTTCTTAGGAAGCATGGCAAGATAATGAGCAAAGATCAATGCAAAACCAATCCAATTAAGTCTATTAAATGAATAATCAACTCCAACTAATCAACTAAGGCTAAGCAATAATGTCAAATGCTAATTATAATTCATCACTCTAATCAAATGTCTCATGGCCACTGTTTCATGTAATTGAATGTATGACGGGAATCCAAGTGTGCCAACCCTTCTCATGTGCAACGTTGTCAATGTGATCTAAAAACAACAACAGAGCAAGGGTTCGTTCACGACTCAGCAAGCACAATAATAAACAATGAACAAGGATTAAGCAACTGTAAACCATATCATCGTCAACATCAACTTTTTTATTTTCTTTATTCTTATACTCAATCATCCAATTCTCTGTTCATTCAATGCATCTCTACGCCACATATCTATATGTATTTCTTTCGTGTATATCGGTATAGCGCAAGTGAACTCGCGACAATGTTCACTTTCAAGTTTGTTCTTCTCAAGAATCGGGGACCTTCACTCCCTTGGAGGTGTGTGATCACCATGATCACCTTCTCTTATGCAATGATGCTTATGAATGTACAATTCTTCATAGGTTCATCAATAATACCAGTGGTGGATCCAGAACGAAAATCATTGGGGGTCCCTGTGGCTTGGGGTGTCCCCTTATGTTGGACTAGGGATGTTTACACTACATATACATGATTATATGCAATGGAAATTGATTTTTAGACCCGGTGTCCTGTGCACCCTGCAACTGTAGATCCGCCCCTGAATAATACCATCATCCAACATTCTCACATCCATTAGTATGAATAATATCATGGCCATTTGCATTGCTTGTAATTAAATAAGAGAAAAACAATAATCCATTGATCATATTGAACTCATGTTTTCAAAAGTATCTTGCTTTATATTAAATTGCATGCTATCTTTTGTATGAATTGCTTTTGGGAATAGTTAATCATCTATTTATCATTATGCCTCCATTGATTATTCGAATAACATGAATCATGTCACCATAAGATGGTTATTATTAGTTGGACATATTTGTATCACTAACATGTGTATCGTAGAGATGCTTAGTCATGCTTAGTTGTACGATGGGCTCATGCCACAATTTCAACAATGTTAATTTGACTTAATGATATATGGAATTGTAGCGGGTAGCCACTGTTGTTAAAATTGTTGTGCTATAGCAGGGTAAGTCATTGGTTTTGATTGAATAAAATGATTTCCGCTTAGACGAGCGAACGTATAGTAAAGGAGGTGTGGGTAGTGCATTATTGTTGAGTTGTGGTAGACTCGCCTGAGTAATTGTCAAGGATTTAATCTTGTGTGCCATTGAACTGGGCCATATCGTACAATCACATGTCTAGTATGGGATAGACTTGGCTAACTAATTAGCAATGTACTCAATTTCGGTTTTGTCTTGGAAGCGTGAGTTACGGGATAGACATATAGTCACAATGGCGCAAGATGGCCCTGTCTGGTCGGAAAGACATTTAGTGTTGAAATCTTAGCGAACAGAATTGGGTTAAGAAGGAGATTTGTAACGGCCTTGTGATAATCGCTTAGTTGCGCACATATTGAAGTTTGGTCAAACATTATAACTTGATTTATCTCTTGTGGGTAAAGTTGTACAACCTCTGCAGAGTTAAAACTGTTTAAACAGTTGTGTCCCCGATTATGGACAATGCTCGGAGATTTCACATGAGCGGTAGGGTTTTTATAAAAATTTGGTCGGAAGGTGAATGAGTTGTTCACTTGGTGGTTTAGTTGGGAAGTGAATAGGAAGTTCACTGGGTGTTTCAAAAAAATTGTTTACTCTATTTATTTATTGTCTTTTAAATTACGCTTTGTAATCTATTTATTGTATTTACTGTCTATACATGCTTTCTGCAAAAGAACCATACAACTATTCCTTTGTTAATATATATACAGTAGGGATTTTCCCTCCTGTTTACAGTAAAAAAAAACTAGTAATGACCATCCTATGGTGTCAAAGAATTCATGGTGTTCAAATAAGCAATGGCGGCATAACAACAAATAGGTCATTAAGTAGCATGCAATTTGATATAAAATAATATACTTTTGAACACATAGGTTCAATATGATAAAAGGATTGCGACTTGCCTTAGCCTTGCTCAGTTACTACACTTTGGTATCCAAACCTTGCTCCTACTCCTTGAAAAAGGCCGTTTAAACGAGAGAGACAACGAACGAAACACAAATAAATGCAAATAAAATAAAAAAACTACAAAACCAGCTCTAAAAGAAAGAGCTCGATTTTAGATGAATTTAGGAACTTGAACGGGCTGAATCAAAGCTCAGGCGAAGGAGAACAGATTCTCGAAAGATTTAAATCTAAGAAAAATAGAGAGAAAACACTTTCAGAATTTTGGAATTTTCTTTCTAAAGGAAATTCTGAATTACTGTGTCAGCATGACGTCAACAAGGAAAAAGGATTTTGGTTGGAATTAAATTTCTAAAGTAAAAGAAATTAAATCACAGACAGGTGGGCCCATGGTCTATAGACCAAGTCCACAGAAGAAGGGTTCATGGTGTATGGTGCATCGGGTTCACCGAATAGGGACTAACAGGTGGGGTCCATGTGTCGTCGACACTGTCCAAAGTGAACCAAGTTCACGGAGATTTGAGTCTAGGGTTTGGCTCAGGATGACACGCGAGTGCTAGGGCTGAGGTGGCAGACACGCGACTGCAGACTAGGATGGAGAAGCTAACCTGGCAAGCCACGTCGGCTCGACTACGAGGGCGCACGAGGACCAAGGGTCGACGGCGAACGACAACACGGCGGCGATAGCGGAGTAGCAGGATGGGTAGAGGAGACGGCGGCGAACTCACTGGGTCTTGTGCAGGGATGAGAGGATGACGGAGGTGACCGACGGCGAGAGATGAGCGACGGCGGTGCTACGATCTTCGACGAAAACAAGGCTCGTGGCGCCCAAAGAAACGGCGAAGAGGAGCGGCGTAGATCCGGGCGACGCGATCCGACGGCGGTGAAGACGAAGCTCGAGGTCCACTGGCGGCGGCGGAAGATGACGGCGACAATCTTGAATCGTCGCTCCCAGTGACTTGGCAACTCGGGGATGTGAAGACTGAGGGGCGGCGAGGTTAAAAAGGTGGCGATGAGGAGATTGGAAGGAACATGGCGGTGAAGGCATGTCGGAGACGGAGACGAGAATGTCACCGGGATGGACTCAGCTAACAGGCGGGTCCCACACGTTGGTGACTTGGGCAAGGCACGACGCGCGCGACGATGTGGTAGTGGTCGATGGTCAAGCTAGCGAGCATGTAATTGGGCCGATGGGGTGGAAAAGGGAAATGGGCTAGAAGAATTCGGCTCGAAAGGAATTTCCAAAAAAGAAAAGGATCTCTGAATTTAAAAAAAGAGATTAAATAAAACCAGGCTCAAAGAAATAACAAATAAACTCCAAAAATTCCAAGAAATTTCAGAAAATACTCTAGAACTCAAGAAATTCAAATAAAAAGGGTTTGAATTTAGTTGACATTTGGATTATTCACATTAAATGGTTTTAATTTCTAAAAAAGTCAAATTAAGCTTTAAATTAACCAAGAAAATTCAGATGGTTATTTTTATTTTTGAAGGCTTCAAAAGAACTCCAAATTTTGGGATGGGCCCTGTTAGTCCCGGATTTTGCAATCCGGAATCCTTTGTGAAATCACTGCACTATTCCTTGGATCAGTAGATAGTACTCACAGATACATCACTGAATCATTTCATACATAATGTAAACCATATCATACATTTAATACAACACATGCGAGTCAAATAGACCGCATCGGGTCTAGTTTACATTAGGGCCGAACAAGGCCAAATGAGTACATTACATAAACCACGAAAGCGGTAGCGGAAGCAAAGGTGGGAAGGCACATCTTGCCACAGGCAAGTGATTGGGGAAACCGTTGTATGATCAATATTATCCAAAGACTTGGGCAATATTGGTATACACTAGCATTGACTGAGTCAGCCAGACTGGGGCGAAACTAAAACAACTAAGGACTAACTACTCTTCATCGCCTCCTTGGCCTTCAACGTCTGGATCCTCGTAGCATGCATAATGTCCTTGATCCACAACTTCTAAGAGTTGGGGGAAAGAGCGAGGGTGAGCACAAACAACTGTGCTCGCGAGCCAACACACAGAGAATGCAATATATGTACATGCAAGACTTAACAAGGAAGGCTAGGGTTCTTTTATTTGCTAAAAACAACATTTTTAATTACAATAGTTAGAAAATCCTATCACTTAGCATTTTGACCAAATCACATTTTATTAAAGAGATAATTGTGCATTATTTTATAACGGTGCAAGCTACCTCCACCTTATGCTTATTTTGATTGGGGTTACATCCACTTATTAACAACACTGGGGTACTTTCACCCAAGGAAAATCCAAATTCAGGGTCACATCGGCCCGACGAGTTTTCATCCCACCCACAGTTTTTTATAAATAGAACTAACTCGCGTAAGTTAACATGCCCGCCTTTGATTGTAAGCACGACTGTTTGAACAGTTTATACTCTGTAGAGGTTGTACACTTTGCCCACAAGAGATAATCGTCTTGATATGTATACACGTTTCCGAAGACATGTGAATCAAGGGGAGATTACCATAAGGCCTTTACAATACATCCATCAGTATTAGTTACACCCGCTAAGGTCTCAGCTAAGAAGGGTTATGCCCACACAGCAGTGTCAACCATTACCCGGATCGCCTCTTGCGCCACACGGCGACTTTCGCCATACAACCCGACCCGTGTCCACAATGGCTTACGCCAGCGGCACGACATCTTGGGTTGTCTAATGGTGCAACTCGCACTGGTGGATATAAATTATTTAGCTAGGTTGACACCATTATAGACTTGTGGTTGTATTGTTTTACACTAGGAGGTCATCACATGATTAAGTCCTTAGAGTCATCTAGGTGGTTCATGTCACATACCAGCATTCCTTGGGCTACGTTAGCACTCACCATCATACCATTCGTCCAGAAGTGGTAACAGCAAGTTATTAGGGTTTTTGGGGAAACATAAATTACATTATCTCAAACATTCCAGTCATCCTCCCACAATGATTGCCGAAAACCATTTTCATGATTAAAAGATTATGATTAGGGCATTTAATGCCTGGTACTTAAGCAAGACTAGCATGTCGCTTAATTACAACCTATAACTAGTAAGTTACCACATAATTACTAGGGTGACAAGTATTAAGGGATTTAATTTGTCAAAGGATGGTATAATAGTTATAAGCCATCAATTTGGCATTTAACTACCTTAAAGATTTAACATACATTTGCATAATGTATTAAGCATGCATTTTGATATTTCAAAAGAATATAAAGTTACATAAAATGTAGGTTCAATATGATCAAAGTATTGACTCGTTTGGGTCTAAGGTAAGAGGGTCTTGGTAGCTTTGAGCTTGATCAAATTGGAGCTCTCGCTTCTTCGAACTCTACTCAAACGATTGCACTGAAAAAGGAAAAAACAAGCAAGCAAAACAAATAAATACTAAAGAAATAACAAATGAACTCCAAATTAAAGGATACTGCTATTAGAAAGCTACTAAATTTAGAAATTTTTAGAAACAAGTTTCACTAAAATCGGAGTTAAAACGAGGTAGAACGGGTTTTCCGAAGTATGCTTTTGGAATAAATCGAAGAAAAGAAAAAGGGAGAGAGAGAGGGACTCTCTCTGACATGTGGGGTCCAGTGCATAGTGACTTGGCTCACGGCCATAGCGCATGGATTGAGTCCACTTGCGCGGTTAACTGGTCAATGGGGGCTTTACTATGCTTCGGTCCCGCGTGTCAAAGTCACAGAAACCATAAGTTAATTCACTTCATTACTAATGGCGGGCCCACTTGGCGTGTAACCCAACATCAATTAAGACAACGAGAAGCAATAGCTAACCCTTAAGACGAGATTACGGTAGTTAATGATGCATGCACATCGCTATCCGGTTTGGACAAAACAGATGGAGCTCTCGGGGTGGTTTCTTCCTAAGCTCGTAGCCAGTGAGTATGGCCACGATGGTGACTGCCAAGGCCCAAAATGGGATCCCTTCGGTCTTGCGCACTCGATGGTGTCGACGTTGATGACTGGGATGACCCACGACAGCGGCGCAACGACAAGGGCGATGGCACACGGTTAGCACTGGACGCAGGCGCGCCGGCGAGGTTCGAGCTGGAGAAAGAGAGCACAGGCAAGAACAAGGTACGGGGATCTCATTGGGACAAGGAGGGAGGCCGAAGGTGGGCGGAGGATGGTGAACGACGGTGGGGAAGGTTGCGGCTGGAGTATAGGAAGGAGGGCGAATTCAGCGGTGTCGGTGGCCCAAAGATCAAATCAAGCTAGGGATTGCTTCATCGTCCTCGGGAACACACGGTGACAGGGTCAGCGCGGCGAGGAGCTCACCGGAGTGGCGGATCGGCAGTGAGGGAGCGACGACTTGAAACGGGAGCTCAAGCATACCTCAGCTTTGCGCTCAGGAAAGGAGACAAGGTGGGGGAGGGCAAATGGGGATGAGCTGAAGGGGAAAGGGGCTTAAGTAGTTGAGGGGAGGAGATGGCCGTTGGGAGGCCTTGATGGTGGCGCATGGGCCGAGAGCGGCGTTGACCAGTGGGTGTGGCGGGTGCGGGCTGGGGACACGCGGCGAGGAAGAGAGAGGAAGCAAGGGGGAGAAGGGGGGGGGGTCTGGGCGAGGGCGCAGGTGTCGAGGGTGGCGCGACACTGTGTGGGGCAGGACAAGGCGGCCTGACTCGGCGCGGCAAGAAGCGCCATCGCGAGCGGGCGCGTCCAGATGCGTCTTTGGGTGTGGCAGTACGAGGGTGGCAAGGGGCAGGGAAGAGGGAGGAAAAGAAGAAATGGGCTGAGCCTAGGGGAAAGGAGGCCGGGAAGGCTGTGTGGGAAATAGGCCAGGCCCAAGGGAATGGAGGATTTGAAATCCTTTTTGGGGGATTTTGAACTTTTAGAGATTTTAAAATTGAGTTTGAGATTTGAAGTTGAACTTTTGAAATTGAATTCAAACTTTAAAAACCTTGTGGGAAAAAGACTTGCAAACTGAAATCCCTTCAAGTTTTGAAATCCTTTACAAAAGCGAAAACAGGACGCACAAACGGGAACCAAATCCAAAACTCAAACCATCCCAAAAAATGGGATGTTGTATACACCTTCACATTGTTCTATTTTCCGCAGCTAAAAGGCAAGTGCATGGTAGAGCAGTAGAGCAAATGAGCATATAGTGTAGAACTGCATTGCACTAACAAAATGATGATGATGATGGAAAACATGAATGATGATGATGATGGAGTACCTGAATAATAAGTTCTTATGTGTATGTTTATTGTTCTATTATATACTTACTGAGTCTTGGACTCACCCTTACTTTGTTATTGTTTTTAGATGAACATTGAAGGTGATATGCATGGAATGAGAATAACACATGATAAATTACATGCTATCAATCATGAAGTTATCGTTATTTAGTTGCTACCATTACCTAGAGACTTGGTACATTTATGTAGAGTTTGCTTAGTAGACATTGATTACTTTACCATAGTTAGGTGGATCATGAGTGGAATTATAGTGTGTAGTAATGATGAGTTACGATTACGTTATAGTAATGATGCTAATCAATGCTCCTGCACGCATGGTTTTGAGAGTTCTCGGGCATGTGGGCTTGAGCGTTCTTGGGCACGAGGTCCCAAGTTATGTGCGAACATTTATCCTTATTGCAATTATTTTGATATGCTCGTTGTAGGACGACATGTTGTAGGTTCCTACTGATGTAGTGGTTGTTGTAATTATAAGTAATAACAATTTAAATTTAGTGTGAAAAAATGTATAGGTGACATTCTGAGCTCTTTGTTGGTACGTGGTGTTACAACATGGGCATTTAGCTAGGATATTGAGTTATACATATTTATCTAGATTACTAATTCATTACTTGTGACGTCAGAGTTTGAAACTAAAGACATGCTTTGGTTGGTCAAATGTTCTATTGATTGATAAGCTACCTAACTTTTTTCTACAACTTCATGGAAGCCAAAACATAATATTTTAGTCCGTTGATTCATTAAAAGAAATTTTAGACCAAGTTTCACTACTTCTGAGTAAGTGTAATGCTAATTCGATGCTTGTTATATATCTTTAAACTTACAGAAATTTGTACTCAGCCTGTTTCTGTTGCGCAGAAAGGAAGACAGATGTATCAGGTGTTTCATTGTTAACCAAAATCTTTGAACTGTTGAAGTAAATGCCAACAAAGAAACTTTTTGTAGATGTGTTGTCCATTCACTACCACACAGAGGGTCATCACAGACGGTTCTAAACTATCATCACAGACGGTTTCTGAACTGTTTGATTTATTGCATCTGTGATAACAGTCGATTATCACAGACGGTTTTTGAGCCGTCTATGGTAGTTCACATCACAGACGGTTCGTATAAATAACTATCTATGAACGTAATTATCATAGACAGCTTCGACCACGAAACCGTATGCAAATTTACAGATTGATTATAGATGAATTGTCATATGTTTTTACAACATGTTTACATAGATACAGTAAGAAAACATTGTTGTCACTAAATTTTTTATTTAGTCTCGGCTGCGTGAAACTCTCCTTTTGGGTCAATGACCTCCATCTTTAAGAAGGTGGCGATCCATCCTTGAATTCCGCAGAGTTCCTTCAGTTGGATTGTACTTAAACAAATGTTGATGCCCTATCGCTAGGAAGAGTAAAGTTATAAGCACTTATATATATATATTAATTGACAATTAGGAAATAATTATTGTGAGATTGACAAACCTCTGGATCCTTGGGCCTACTACTCATGATTTCTTGCATATGGTAGCAAACATAGCATCCACGTACGTTGCCCTGTAGCTGCTGGTGGCATTGCAAAAATATAATTACATACATAGGTTTGTTCAGCTTGAGAGGCATCATTACGAAGTGTGATATAGGATTATTGTGTACTAGCGGGTATCGAAAATTGCGTAACATGTCGTAGTGTGGTGTTCCTTTTCACGTGTCTTCCTCCTGTGGCAATGTACGCGATGAACGACCTACGCGATTCGAAAAAGTTAGCCTTAGCCATTGCAAACAAAGGGTACATAGAGTTATTTATGGAAAAAATGAGTTTACCTATCGATTAATTGTTGCACAAATGTGAAGTCGTGCTGGCTCTTGATTAGGGAATCAAGGTATATTACCTTGTTCCACTTTGGTACAAAGACAATTAGAATCCAATGCCGCCTACACATGTATGCCGCTATAGTCCTTAGAACTAAGTTCGTGTTGCATATGAAGTACAAATCAATGAGTGAAGCACTTACACCTGGTTGTAGGGCACAAGTATGTACTCCTTGTCATTGTGAGCATGCAGTCCTGTTGTTATGTAATCCTCGACCTAGGATGCATTGTCTTTGATGCATTGCTAAGAGATCAATTGTGGATTTTTGTTTGGCTTCTAGGATCATGTGTCTATACATAAGCAAGGAGTTATGGCATTTATCGGTATTATATGAATGTAGACCGTAATTGTACACACTTACAGTGTCTAGCATCTTAAAAGTGTGGCGTCGAGATTGAAGAGATTGAACAAGTCGTCGAAGCCCACCACGAAGAAGCCGGGCTCGTGGAGAAAGTGCCCATCGTGTACTTAACAGTGAAACCCGTAGGGTATTGTGTCCATGTCTCGTTGGTCTTTCCCATGTACCATGCATGCAAAGAAGCGGCGTCTATTCCAAGGCTGACTAAGAGCGTATCTGGGACCAACGGCTTTCCTAGCGAGAATGTCCAGGGCTTTTGAGGCGCCTTGATTTTCTTGATTTGGTCTTCTCGACATGCTAGTATGTGTTCTTTACAGAGACGAATGGGCACGTTGTTCGACATGCTCGGTGAGGTCTTCGTGGGAGCCGATATGGTGGCGGCTTGCCGACGATATCAGTGCATGTGGGGACATCTTTGTAGATGGTCGTGTGGAGAGGCCGGTTTGCTCATGTTGGGTAGATGTCGACGGAAGGGTCCAGGCGATGTCCTTCTTGGGCCACTAGACGAATGTGTGGACTACATCCCTAGTGTCATGATCTCGCCGTTTGGGGCTTCTCGGTGGGGGACGACCAAACGCCATGTACCATGTCCACCGACCTTTAAGAAACCGGTCCTAGCTAGGCACCATGCACCAAAGATCCTTAGCGCACGCGGATACACAATCCCCGCCCACCAACAGAATCGAGCCAACAAGCTTGACTCGAGGTTGCAGGCGTGAGCTCCTACATAACGATACATGATTAGCTACTGTCCAATACATCTATCTATGTAGCATTCCGAGATGTACATTACCGGATGTCGCCAACAGGTAATTGGACGTCGCTATGTTCAGAAAGTGGCTTGGACGGCGCAACTACTCCGACGTTGAGGGGGGTTGTCTCCCAAAATAACGGGTGGCTTGCGACTAGTTGAGGACTTGATCCGATCTTTACTCCAATGATGCTATATGTCCTCGAAATTTACATGAATTTCCTCTTTCAACCGCTCGCGCTGCCTTGGATCTTTTCCTACTCCTATATGCCTCTGAGTCATGTGGGAATCCTTCTACAAGGTGCGAAACCCCAAGGTCTCGCGTGCGACCGGTGCTCCTTGTTTCCTAGGGTCATGGATAGTATATCCCTCTCCCTGACTACTTCGAAAGAGCTGTGGGAAGATTCGGTACTCAATGTTTGCTGCAAGAGGCCATCGTGTTATTTTAGACTCTATGAAGTTATAAACTTATTAACAACTAGGTAGTTCGACATATCATACCACCGCTGGGACACTCCCTCGTCTGCTGGTTTATGAAAGAGATGGCACCTAAAGACATGGTTGATGACCTTGCTTTTAATCGCCAGCGCACTCATCTATGATCCAAAGAATGGCATGGAGGCCTTCGACCGGATTGCCTCCTCGTCCTCCCCTCTTCCATTACGGATTTTACTGCGTACCAGCGGTGCCGAGTCTATGGGGTGAGTGTTTTGTGTCTAGATAGCCTTCAGCGCCGTGACTTTGCTCTTGAAATTCGGCCATTATCTTCATCCAAAGACATCCCATGTATCCGGCGACACAAAAGGATATTTCGTGAAGGGCGTCCGATCCTTGTTCAAGTACTTCATGACAAGCGTGCTCTTGAAGGTCTTCCACGCTTTTCCCATCGCGAGAACGCCTGCTGCCGCACGAGTCCCTGGACTTTTGCTGGGATCTCGAACGACCTTGAAATTTCATCCCACAGCTGCTCTTTCTCTTCTCTTGTCAGAGACTTCCAGCTTGGTGTGGTGATGGGGATCCATTCCCTTACAACTATCCCGTAGGTGGTCCGGAATACTGCCGCTGCATTCTTAGGATGCAAAGGGACTCCGACGAGAGTGACCTCCATGATGGTCATTCGGCCCTCAAGTTTTTTCGATATTCCTCTGCCATCTCGCTTAGGTGCCCCTTTCATTGGAGCGCCAGACGCATTCGGCGACGTCGATAACGGCGGCGAAGACTGTGCGGACGCCATCTTGCTTACTTACTATACTTACTATCTATGGAAACTTTTCAGCAAAAGACAAGATAATTTTCTTGATTGAAATTTTTCTTGTCTAAAACTAGGAATGTAATGCAACTCGACATAGGAAGAAATCAACAGATGCCCTTCACACTATAAATTTTGTAACATAAAAGAAACATGAATGAAGGAGAGATGAACACAAGACCTTGGCCCATGCCCCTATAATTAAATAATTAACACTAGCCAGCCCCAACTTTTAAGGATTGTGACATATCAATTTTGTATGTGCTATGAAGGGTTTGTGCGGATCAAGGGTTTTACTTTTACACCACAAGTGTGAGCTATGCTACGAAGAAAAACTAGGTTCAAAGGTTTATTTGTAGATACTGATGAGTGTCGTCAACCAAATATATGTTAAGGGATCTATCATAACATCATAGGAAGTCACTATTGTATTGAATTCCCTCTCTCAACCGTGTACGATCCAGTAAAAATGTGTAACATCCCAAGTTTTGGCTTGTGTTTCAAATGTAAGAAAATATGTAGAAATTAAACACTTTTCTTAGATCTTATATTTCATGTATAATCTGAAAAATTCTTGTAAAAGAATTATGGAAATACAAAACCACAAGTCTCTTTTGACCTAACTCTTGGCCTTTCAAAAAATTTCTTATCTAACCTTGTGATCACCCCTTGGAAATATTTTTCCTAAGTTCTAGGGTTAATGTGTGACCCCTCTAAAAAATTTCGCAATTTTTAGAAATTGTTTGAATATTTTAAGAGGTCAGTCAAACCAGTTTGACTCTAAGTCAAAACCTAGTTCAGAACCTTGCAGAATTTATGGAGGAAAATGCATTGCATGAAAACCTCTGAAAATTTTATACAAGGTCAATATCAAAGTTAGCAAGCTCCTGTAAAAATTTCAGAATTTTTGGAGTTAGTTTGTTACCTCAAACAATTCTTCAAAGTTTCATTCCCAATTTAAACCCTAATTCAATTCACTGTCGGGTCTAAGTCGACTCGGGCTCGAGGTCGAGCCGACCACTTAGCTGCACGGGCTCACTCAAAGTGGTGCGTGGCGTTCGGCCGTTGGATCTCCATCGGACGGTCCCGTCGCAGAAACCTTCGACCTCCGAGAGCCACTCAAATCGAGGCATTGATCTTGATCCAACGCCACGACCTCCTCTACCGCTTTGGTCCTCCGTGACCTTGAGTAATCTAGGCCGCCCATCCCCGATCTAACTGCTCACGACCTCCCCGACCCCCCTGTTCTTCTTCTTCCTCCTCGCGCCCGTACAAGCATGCGCGCCATGGCAGTGAGTAGCTGTGCTGGGTCTTGTCCTGTGCGTTACCTCAACCACTCCTTGGCCTAGTATTAATTGCGGTCGCCCCTTTGGCACTCAAAGTCCTCACCCTAGCTGCACCCGTCATCTCAAGCGCGTGCGCGGCCAAGCTCAACCCTAGCTCACCGTAGAGCTCCATCCTTGCTTGTGATCGTTGCTCACCGGCTATAAATAGCCTCGAGCTCCTCTCTGCTCATTTTCCGCACCATCATTGTTTCTCCTCCACTTGAGCTCCTAAAATCGCAGAGTCCCCAAATCGCCATTTTGGTCATGGAAGCTTTGTTGGCGACTTTGGAGCTCAAGTGGTTCTTTTCCCAACATTGCACTCCCTTTGGACCTCTAGGAGTCACAAGTCTTTCCCCTAACTCCGTTTTGGGTCACCTTCGCAGTCTTGCCCAATTTGAGTTGGCGCGTTGCACCGTAGGAGGTCTCCTTCGCCCCAACTCGTAAGGGTTTCCTCCTTCGATTCCTTGCTTGTGGACCACCTAGGGGTCTTTCGGTTATTCTTACCGCTTTCTCTCGCTCGTTGCTCGTAACCTCCGTCCGTTGTCGTCCTCATCTCCGGTGTCGGTCTCGCGCGAGCTTCTCGACTTCCTCGGACCTCCTCTCGTGCCCTGCACTTCGCACAGCCCTTAGTGCTCGAGCACCTATTAGATTAGGTCGTTGTGAAGCTTTTTGCCGCTTTTGGTTGTAGCCATCTTAGCTCCTCCGCCTCTCCGGCCGCTGCGTTCTAGGCCACCCGCGATCAAGAGTATCCTCAAAGTGTTCGCAATAGTATTGCGAACGTTTTGCCACCTTTGGTTCGCGCTGCCGCGGCCCGAGTCGCCGCCGCGAGGCCAGCAAGCAAAGCGCCGTCAGCATCGTTGTCGTAACTTTGGCAAGTCTTTGGACCTCTTAGGTGTAATCTTAGCCGTTAATGATCTCGTAGGATAGCTCTAGTCAGTAGGATCTCTCTTTGCGAAACCTTAGTTGCCGGGACCTCCCGGCTTTGATCCCGACCGCATGACCTCCTTGGTGTTAATCTTGACCGTTAGGATCACTTGTGTGCACCGACCACCTGTAGTCGTTTTTTTGTAAAACCACCCTCAGACCACCCTTGGGGCCTCTTTGCAAAAGACCACCCCTTTGTCTTTCGTAAAAAAACCTTAGAACCTCCCTTCCCCGCAGATCTTAACCTTTAAGACCACCCCGAGCATATCTTGACCGTTAAAGACCTCCACATGGAGATCTGAGCCATTCAAGACCTCCCCTTTGTTAGACCTGATCATTTAGGACCTCCCCGTGGAGATCTTGACCGTCCAGGACCTCCTCTGGTAGATCTTGGCTGTCAGGGACCTCCCCTCTTTTAAATCGTATCTCCTAGACCTCCTTCGAGTAAATCTTGACCGTCCAGGATCTCCCCTTGGAGATCTAGGTCGTTCAGGACCTCCTCTTTTAAGATCCTTAGCTTTAGGACCTCCCCTCAGCTCTGGACCGTTAGATCTAGATCCAACAGTCTAGACCTCTTTAGCGCTTTCGAAGTCTTAGCGTTCTGATCTCTTTTCGCCGTTCATTTCTAGATCAACGGCTCCGATGGTTTAAAGCTTAATTTCAAATTTCAGAAATAAAAATAATTTAATGTGATTAAATCAAACTCCAATTAAATAAAAATTGTTTTATTTTATTTTCGGCGTCTTTTTGAAGCTTTAAAAATAAAATAAACCATTTGAATTTTATTGGATTAATTTAAAGCTTAAATTGATATTTCAGAAAATGAAAAACATTTTTAAGTGGTTAAAATAAACATCAATAAAATTCAAAATTATTTTATTCAATCTATTTAGGTTCCAAGGATTTTTGTGGAATTTTTTGAATTTATTTATTTATGGATTTTTCTAGATTTTCTCTTTTTATTTCTTTTCTTCCTTTTTCTCTCTCCTATTCATCTTCTTCCTCTGTTCGTGCGTCCAGTTTCAGTCCGAAGCCAACAGAGAAGCTAACAGCCACCATCTCCATTCCCCGTTCTTCCCACTCGAATCACCAAAATTAATTCTGTCTGAAGCAAAACGTTCCCACTAACCTCGCTCGAATCATGCCTCCATTTGCACGTTTCCCCCATTAGCTACAATTAATTTTGCCGTTTCTATTGTCATTTAACTTGAACCGAATCCGTTGCTGGCATTGATGTTCGTGTTCCTGTCGATTCATTTCATGCCAACCCCTATAAATGGAAGCATCATCACCCCTAGCACCTCTTTCCCCTTCCCTCAAAGTATAACTCCAATCGATCTCCGTCGGCTATGAATTTACCAAACTCTCTCACTATAGTTCCCTTCTGCATCGCGTAGCATTTGATCCAGATTGTCATTGTACAACCTATCCTCATCGAAAGCACAGTCCACATCTAGCATATTGTTGTCTCTCTCTACGATGTTACTACATTCCTATATAATCTTCTCTTCACCATGACTGGCCTAACATATATACCCCTTTTTCAAACCCCTTTGAATCAAGTGCGCTTCGATCTGCGCTGAGTTGGTTAACATTTTCAGTTTATCGCAATCAATGCATGGACAGTACATAAATTTCATCCCCTTCTAAAAGCAGACACGCCATCAATATACTCTTCATTACACGGTTCTTAACATACATCCAACTTCGGTCCATCTATGCTACGCTTGTAACAAATTAGTGTTAAATTAGATTAATGCTCCTATAGCTAGCTAGCCATTACACTTACATATATCATTCACCTTAAATTGTCCATCTAAAGTAGCTAGCTACGTACTATTCCTGAAACAATATATATATATCAAGCAAGAATATATTGAAGTAGACTAGGAGTAGTGAGACCTATTCTTAAATTGGAGCAAACTACCAAGCTAGATCTAAATCTAGATCTAAACCTAGCTATCATCTCTCTTGATTATAATGCATATAATTAGAAGCAAATACTAACATTAGATCACCAAGAACGAATAGATCTATAAGCACATTTACAAATCTATGGTATGCTTTCACCAAGCGTCCCAAATCTAATTGAGAGGGGGGAAGAAGAAACAGAGCCGCTCGGGATGTATCACTCACTGTAGACAGATCTGCCTTGATGGGCCAGGTATTTAATAATAGAGTACATATCACAAACACTTCCAAACACAAACCGTTTGTGATACAAAATTATCACAGACGGGCTTGTTAAGAACCGTCTGTGCATTATCACAGACGGTCTTATTAAAAACTGTCTGTGATAATTATGTATCATAGACGGTTCTAGCCATCGCTAGTAACATAGATGGTTATATTCCAGAACAGTCTCTGATATGCGATCATATCACAGACGGTTTGTTCCACTAAACCGCCTATAATAGTTCCTTCTATAGCTAAAAAATATTCTATTTTTTTGCTAGCCTCAGGAGTAAATATGTATGACTTGTTTTTCACCGGTCAGTAATGTCGTCATTATACCGAGACTGTTCACATAGAAGATAGTAAGATAAACACGTTATTCAATAAATATGTTCAACATATAACAATAACTTCAACTCCAAACTGGATTTTTTTCTTTTTGTATTTATATATGGCCAAACAAAGATGGCGTCGCTTTTACAATTTTTTAAAAAATTGAAATAAAAGATCAAGTTTTTCTAGCGCCCAACTAGCTCGCTATCTTCGTTTTCAAAACTATGTAGGCGACTTGCCGGCATCGAAGGGTTCGTGGTCAACACAAGTAGCCCAAACACGCCCACCCATTGATGCAATCGCTCGAGAGTTGCCCAAAGACGCCCGACTAAGGACCAAGTTGAAATACGCCTAGAGGCTCTCTTCCTTGCTCGATGTGTCTCACCTGGTAGACCCGATCGGCCATTGCTTCGATGTAGGAGTCGACTGACAAGAAGCCTCCGGAGACGCAACGCCGCTTTGGAGGACCACGTGGATGGCGAGGTTTGCTCGCCGGAAGAGAGAGACCACCTGAAAGACACGACGAAGGAGATTGTCAAGACGGCGGAAGGTGGCCATCATGTGCCCTGAGATAACCTCATGCGCAGGAGGGAGAACACTGTTGGCACAGTATCCTTTCGTAGCATCCGCTAGCGTACGGCTAGAGAGGTGTCCGTATAGGATGGCCAGGTATGCCATCAATGCCCCCGATGAGGATGAGTAGGGAACCATTTCTTTAAAATTATATTCGTTTGTGCTTGAGAGTAGAGCGATGTGGGGATTCATGTTCGGTGGTGAATGATCATTTTTATAAAACAAGGAATAAATTCGGTGCATGAGACGAAGAGATGCATCGAGGAGCCGAAGCGACATTGATGCGTTTAAGAGATACATTTCACAAACACTTCCAATCACAAATCGTCTGTGGTACAAAATTATCGTAGACGGTTCTTGTTAAGAATCATATATGAATTAGAAGCAGACGATTCGGATAAAAACTGTATGTGATGAGGCGTCCAGTATAGCCTTCTCTGTAGTAGTGATTGCATTTGGTTATTAGACTCGATATACCAGACGATGGAATATAGATATATGAGATAATTAAGTTTACTCATTTTTTTAAAGTAGTACAAGCAATAGCTTCATTATCTTAACTGAAGGTCCAAGCTGTAGAACATCAAGACCCTAAAGTATGTGGTTGCTTAAAGGCTATGGGATGCAATCTTCTGTATACTGATTAGTTTTTGCTTATGATCATGTAAGCTTGAACCGTGCATGCCACGGTGCATATATAAACCGTTTCTTGCATTTTTGCATATTCTGATATATGATTACTCTCACGGGTTCTGTTTGGTGGGCACCGTCATCTTTGATGGTGACACGATGATATATATAATTGCCAGAGAAGTTTTGTTTCTGGAAGGTGAAAAGAACTGATACTGTTTTCTTCCAATGCTCTACAGCCTTATTGGACACTTGAAACCTTATTCTATAAGCTTGTTTATTATTCTTTGTGTTTACATCTGATCGGTATTTAAGTGCATCTAAATTCTACAAAATACTTTGTAACGTGCGGGCCTTCTATTAATGACAAAATTAGATTAGAGATATTTTCAGTCTGAGTTTGCAAAATAGCAAGGGTGATTTGTACACTTTTCACAATGAAATTGATGAGGACATCCCATGCATATATACACCTACACCAACTACACATACACATGGTGATGACACCCGCACTGCTTCAAAGGAGAAAGTATACGATGGTCCAATTACTCGTAGCCGCGCTAAACAAATCCAATCACAGGTTAAAGCTAACTTGAGTTTAATTTTGGATTTAAATGATTTAGCAGTGCTACCCATGTGTTCTTCTTTGGTGTTACTTAGGTACATGGGCGAGGAGCCAATGCATGAGAACTTTAGTGAAGAAAAGAAGAGCTGCGATACACTTATTTGCATGCATTTAAACCAGCCCAAGATGGATTCGGCCAAGGTGTTTGCCATGGACCAAGAAGGGCTTATCACCTGGAAAGGAGCTAGCTAGCATGCCCCACATGGCCGAAACAAATGAAAAGGTCTGCTACATGCGCAAGGAAAAGAAAGGCTACCCATTTTTCTCTCTCACGCATGCATGCCCCAAGTTCAAGTGCTGCACTACTTGTTCTCTCTCACGCATGCATGCAAAAATCTGCACAAAGGAGTTGGACGGTTGGTTTAGAGAGAGGAGAGAGAATAAAGAGAGAATTTGCATACATGCAAATCAGCCATGTATTGTGCGGCTTGAATCAGGAGACCAAGTCCAAGATGGAAAGCCCTCCAAGTATTTGGCTGCATGTTTTCCTTTCTTTTCTTTTCTTTTCTTTTATTTTGTTGCCATCTATTCTTGTTGTGGCCATATTCTGGACAGAGAGACATGCTATAAGGGGCTGCGTCCCAGGGGAGGGGAGTTTTTGGTTTTTACTACTTTTGAGATCGATCTATTAAGAACAATGATAGTGTTCTTGCTTCCCGAGTTCTTGTGATTCCCCGTGAATTGCACATAGCTTGTGCTTCTACGCCATCGAGCGTAATTGTGTGAGTTGGTATTCAGATTTGTGGACTAACGATTGTCTCGGATAGCAGGCTACGGTTGGCTTCCTCGTTGTTGGGTTACAAATTCCCCAAAGTACTGTTCTTGATCCTACGCCGTGAGATCGGGTAAGTCGGTGCATTGGCTCTTACGGGCTGGTGCGCATCATCTGGTATCAGAGCCGCGTTCACACGGTAGGATTATTTATCCCTAGTTTTCACTAGTAGATTAGTTCAAACTAATTGCATTTTAAGTAGATTGATTTATGTTCCTAGCGTCCAAAAACCACACCAAAAATAAATACTACCAAGCCCTTTTGTGGACGCCCCGCGATATTGGAAATGTACTTAATTAAAATTATACCGTAGCACAATTCGTAATTAAGGAACAGTGCTGCTCCTTTATTAAAGATCATGCTAGAAGCATAAATTTAATAAGTAACAAACCCAATATTTAGGCATCCCGGATATATATCTTACAATGGTTCCCAGGATCAGTGACCATTGTACATATATCCTTAATCAACATTGCATCTTTCACATACAAGTCATAACTTTACATAATTAAACATAAGTTTACAATTTTCGGTTTAGTACTACATTATCAAGTGACTTGGTCACTACAAAAGACTGACAGCGGAAGCAAAATAAAACGACAAAACCACCAATGGCCCCATCCACCCGCAGGCGATTGCGTGGATGAAAGAAATAGCTTTACTCGTTAGCGCCACCTCGATCGCGCTAACGGCACTTCATATAAGTAACCGCCTCACCGCAACAATAGGTTATAGCACCTTGAGTACGGAAGGTACTCAAAGAAGACTTACACAAACTAATAAAAGAAAGTGTTTGTTAGAACCTATTCAAAGGATTTAGATTTGTACATGCATATGGTTACAACAGGGAGGCATAATGGTTCAATTTTGCATAAAGCAATACATCTCAACCTACAATTGCTAGGTTTTGATAAAGCAGTTTAATAAATCAAAGTTGGATTAAAACAGTAAGTAAATGAAAATAAATGTAAACAATACAAAGCATGAATTCCCTCATGCTGAACCAGAAACCAAAATAAAAGCTTAACTCAAAACTCTATACAGGTGACATCAACTCAAGTTATCGTCCATGACCGTGGACACGGCTATTCGAATAGTTTAATACCTCAGGTGTACAACTTACCCACACGACTTAGTCAGCCCGTTGCCTTCGGATGCCTCCGAATGATGACACACTTCCTTTGGTATGCCGACCGGGGAAACTAAGATTTGGTATTTTTCAACAAGCTAACACTATTGAGTTGGATACCCATGTGTGAACCGATCTCGCTTAAACAACGATCGATAGCATCCGCTAACTGGGCACACATGTTGCGTCAGAATGCCGACCCAAACAAAAGAAATACGAATCGGGTTCGCTACCCATATTAGATTGCATCGGTATCTTTAAGGTACGTACATGCGATGGAACACAAATACGCCTCACCCTTCTAAGAACATCTCGATATTGATACAAAACTCACATGGCATAAAACGCAGCTCAAGACCAAAGCATCTATGCCATACAAGATCAATACACATATCCTTACTCCCTGTCTCCAACTCAATAGCATTAACCCTTTACTTAACCAAACAAAGCGCCCATACACGCGTGTGGAAGTGCGTGGGGACTTGAATTGAATAGTCGAGTTCGGTCCTTAATTGGTCCGCATAAGTCCACCACAATTCCCAATCTCGTACGAAGGTATCACCACTAGCTTCCTCTTGTCCGCATCAATTGAAATGTAAAATTCACTCGTGTAAGTAAACCGACAAAGAGTTTGAAATAATCAAATTCATTTGGGGTTCCCATGTTTGACAAGATAATCTTGTCAAACTTTAGAGTTATCTAGATCGCATGGCTAGCAAACTCAAACTAAAGCTTATAATATACAAGATTACCCTAAGTTTGAGTGTATGGTTAGAATTAAGGTAATCCACAATGCTAGGTCATAACTAACTACTACAGATCACAATTGTATTTTAAGAAATGTAGCATGCAACAGCTTATCATCAGATGTGGAAAATCTATTGTATAAAACTTTGGGATCAACATGGTGCAAAGAGGATGCTTGCCTTGATAATAATATACTTCTTGTGCAAGCTCGTTGCTCGTAAATAGATTCAAACACCTCGAAGAACCGATTCTAAAAGTGACAATAAAATCCAATAAATACCAAAGTTGACAACAAGTACAGATGAAAGAAAAATGTATGATCAATATGGAAATGCATGTTTAACAAAGATGCTTAAGTTATACCTACCCCAATAAAGAGAATAACCCATTTTACCATTTATCGCCTTTAAATGATAGAAACTAGAGTTTAGGTCAAAGTTTCAATTTTGATTTTGAAAAGGAATGAAAACAAGTGCATCAGCAGATTTGGGTTAATCAAAATAGATTAAGTAAAAGATTCTAAATTGAAACTTAGCCTGATTTTTAGGGTAAATAATACCTCAGGCTAAACCTAATCTAACCCTAATCAGTCAAGTTATAGGAAATGACAGAATTTCAAAAGATGTCGGTTTAACCGACAATAGAGGACAGAGGTAGCTCTTTGAGATGACAACAAGAATCAAAAGAACCACTGCTTATGCTACTAGGGTTCAACTCATACCTAACCAGGATAATAAGTGGACAGAAGAAACCCTAGAACTTGAAAACGATATGAAAGACCGAAAAGTTATAAAAATAACTTTTCAGTTTAAAGAAGGTTGGAGCTACTTATGTATAAGTGAAAGATTTAGGTAAGCTACAGAGGTCCTTAGTGTACTTAAGATGACTAGAACTAGGGCCTTAGCTTACCAGGATATGAGAAACACCGAAAGTTCTGAAAACCGATTCTGATCAGCAGAGAGAAAAACCTCCGGTTTCAACCTACAAAAGATGCTAAGCTCATATCACAGAGTGAAACAAGCAGCTAGGATAGATAAGCAAAAGGGTAGGAGCAAGAAACTCCACCGGATCGGAATGGAAGATGAAGAGCTTCTTCGGTCAACAATGGCAAGAAGAAAAACTAGGTATATATATAGATGTTGAGCTACAGGCAAAGGGAAGTGTCTAGAGCGATGAGGTGTCCATTAGGGCTAAATATCCAAACAACAAGCATAACAATCTTTGGATAATGCCTCTACCGGCCACGTAATCGCGACGCCGCATGCAGGAAAGGAGGAAGAGAGGCGATCCACCGACATGCGGACCCCATCGGCAGACGCAATGCGCGCCTCCTAAACGCGAAAGAACATCGACCGTCCGATTAGAAATGGGCGCTACGATGAACCTGTGGTTTAAAAGAATTTAAACGATATCAATTAATATGGGCGTGCGATCTCAATTTGACGATTGAGATTTAAATAGACCTACGAGTCCGTGGTTAAATTCAAAAGGAGCGTTGGATTAGAATCAACGATCGATCTAAAAGGATACACGCCACTTTTAAAAGGGATGACGTGGTACCATCGATTGGCTTTCTACGGTCCAGATCGAGGAAAGAACCGGAGTGGTCCGAATGTTATCTCGATAGTGACCCTACGATTAAAATCCAACGGCCCAACAAAATTGAGCCCTAATCGTACGCGGTCAAAAAGGAACACCGTAGGATTCGAATCCAACGGTCAACGACGACTGCGCGCCTTTAAGTTCAAAACAAAAAGGGCGTAGCGGTTAGATCTAGGATCAACGGTGGGGATCGAGAGGGGATCCGGAGTGGTCCGATTGTTATCGCGCTTCTGGCCGCCGACCAAGATCCAAGTTTGAGATTGCTTTGCATACGTGGACAACCCACGTGACGCCGCAACCTCGCCTGCTCGATTGGAGATCAACGGCTTGCGCCACGTGGAAGAGTTGGGCTCGCGCCGAGCGTGATCGAGCTGACCAAATGCACCTGCTGGACCCAACCTCATGGGGTTCGAGTCACATGCTAGGGCTTGGGTTTAGACCTAAGAGTTGACCAAACTCTAAATTCAAAGTTTAAAAGTTTGACTGGCTTTAGAAATAGTAAATAAATTTGTAAAATCATGAAATTTTTCAAGGAGGCTACCGATAATATATTTCCCAAATAAATTTCTAAAACCACAGTTTCACTTTATAAAATACATAAATAATTACCCTAGCTGAATAGGTTTATTTAAAGTCAAATTTTTTCCTCCCAGTCAAAATAATTTCTAAAAATTCAACAAAATTATTTCTGGGCAAGATAATTTATCTAAGCTTCGATAAAAATACTTCCCAGCAATAATACAAGCTCTAACTTGTATTTCCTTTTGAAACTTCGTATAAGTTTTGGATCTTGGCTAGAAAAGGAAAGTTTTCATTTGTAACATAATGCCCAACTTGTAAAAATAAATAGTGATGCTATGAACAGCACCCCATTACTGTTCAGAAAATATTTTATTACTGTTCATAAAATTGGGGCTGTTACACCTTTGATCCAGTGCGGTTATTTAGAGAGTGATCATCAAGTCTTAATCCTTCTGTGTCCTGTTTAGAGTCGCTGGTTAAGTGCACCCACATTGCTGTGTTTATTGTTGTTGCTCTGTTCCAGCCAAGCGAACCATACAAGCACAGTTCGGAATCAAGTCAGAATTTTCCACCCAATTTCGTAGATTGATTTTTTTAAAGTGCATCCAGTGCTAGGACCAGTACACGGTTTTGGAATATCACCATACAAGCATAGATCGGAATCATTTTTTTTGGGTTTAGTGAGAAAAGAGTTACAGAAAAAAAATCGCAGTGAAAAAAAAGAAAAAAATCGCAGTGAAAAAAAATAAGAGAAAAAAAATCAGTCATAATTGAAAAAAAAGAGAAAGAAAGAGTTCCCGTGTGGGAAAATTGAAGCTCCACTTGGTTGCTCTTGTTTGTGCATACAAGGAGGTGTTAGTAGTTCGTTGATGGTGCTTTCAAATAGCCACTGCTCGAGTTGTTTCCACTAGTTTTGGTGCAAACCGCAATCTAGACATTGATACTAGTTGGATTACTATTTGATTCTTGCTTCTACTAAATTTCAAGACTATTCGTTGTTCTTGTTATCACGTGCCTAGCTCCACACAAAAAAATCAGAGCACTTTCTTTGACAATCGTGTATCCACTTGCTGAATTACTACCACGGTGCTTGCGATGCGATTCAATGAGGACCATAAGAGCTTGGGTAAGCAAGAGGTGAGTTGTGAGTTGTCCACATATATACATATTTGTTGTTAGTCACAGTAACATGGCGTAAATGTCGAGAGCTGCACAACCTCATGGTGAGGATGCTCAAGCTTCGTTGACACATCAAGACTTTGACCGTCAAACGCAACACTTGAAGGAGGCTCAATCGTGAGATCATGGCGCTTGAACAGCGGTTGGAGGGCACTTTGCGAGGATGCTCAATGAGCATTTTCCGCAGGTAACGGGATCATCACCAAAACCTCGCCGCCCCACCGCCCGGCGACATTGAGGCGCGCTACCCAAAGGTGCGCGGGGTAGGGGCACCCAGGTGGAGATGGATGGCTTTTCCAAGGCGTGGTGCACGCAGACGTGGCCCCGGCCCGTGGGCAATGCGACATTGGAGACTACTACGATGATGGTGATGAAGCACGGACGCTTTTGATCCATTGGAGCAGCCACCACCCTCGACGTGGTGGATACTACGGTAATGGTGGTCACCCATAAAACTATCGTGAATCGAGATGATCCGACAAAGATGGCAAAAGTTAAGATAAATGTGCCTTCTTTTACGGATAGGAGAATCCGGATGCATATGTTGATTGGGAGGAGAAGTGCGATCAGATTTTTCAGATCCATGACTTCTCCGATGCAAAGAGGGTAAAATTAGCTTCAGAGAATTTTCGTTATGCACCGACGTGGTGGAATCGCCATGTGAGGCACTATATGCAGCGGGTAATGACCATATCAGCACATGGGATGGAATGAAACGTGCTATGCGACGTCGATTTATTCCGCAACATTACCAAAGAGACCTCCATAACAGATTGCAGCACCTTAGTTGCACCGTTGATAATTACTACAAAGAGATGGAAGTATTGCTGATTCATGCGAGAATTCAAGAAATTGATGAAGATAAGATGGCGAGGTTCTTGCGTGGCTTGGATGAAGATATTGCTGATGATGTAGAGTTGTATCCATATAACACATTGCAGGAACTAGTACACCAAGCCATGCGAGTGGAGAAGCGGAATCAGCGCCGCGGACAATCCCGTTCTTTTTCAGGCCGCCCCGCTGTACCAAGTTGGCATCGTGGACAGCAGCAGTCCAATGGCACTCACAAGGGGCCGCAGGAGGAGGTGTTACTTCTGGGCCGCCGTCGACCACCCCAACTGGTCGGCCCACGGCATCATCAACATCTTCACCGGCATCTCGCCCCAGTAATAGGCATCCTGCTACATCAATGGGGATGTGAGACCCCGGTTTATTAAGGTTGTAATACTTAGCATGCCACTAGCTCTAGCATTACAAACAAAATAACCCGTGCCTCGATGGACAAGTGCTTCCCAGAAATGCAGCACATATACATCTTTACAAAAGCATGCATCAATCCCACACATTAATATAACAAGTCTAGAAAACGACATACATAATATAAAGTTATTGCAAAAGAGCCATCCGGCCAAATGACATAAGTATCAAATAACAGTGGAAGAAAAAGGTGCCATAAGATGGCTTTAACCAAAATATGACCAGTTAGCCATAACCCACAAGGCTCATCGTCCTCATCGTAACAAAACTAGTCGTCCTCATCGTAACAAAACTCACCAACGTCAATCCCTTGGGGGTTAACCTTCTCTGCAACAAATAAGCAAAAAAAATGAGTACAAAAATGTACTCACAAAACTTACGGGTAACAAACCTAGTTACTACTACATGTAGGCTTTACTCAAAGGAGAAGGCTCAAAGGTTATTTTCAGCATAAAGCAAATTTTATTTGCAATAGATAATATGTTGAAGGTAGTTTCACAATCTGAATTTTATTTGCATAAATAACAGCGAGACAGTAATGTATTAACATAAAGACAACCTGGAGATGACTAACCCAATGGCCATCACAACAATAGCACGAATTATCCATTCGTACCACCCATGTCAAGTTTTAATTTAAAAGGTTATAGTCTAACTCTTAAAAAGCTTACCCAAGCGTGTCCATAACCTAGGACGAGGCTATTTGAATAGTTTTAACCCTGCAGGGGTGTACCAATGTACTCACACTTCAGACGGCCTTTTTGCCACTACATGAAGCACACTTCCGAAGGTATGCCGGCACGGCTAAGTCCTACGAGACATTTCCAATATTGTGTATCAACTACGAGCCGCTCGTATGGACCGAAGCCCATATGCTTACATTGTAAAGCCAAAAGTCAACTACCCTATAGGGGTAAAATTTCTGGACAACTACAATGCTCCCACACATAAGCCGCCTCATTTTACGACAACACAACACACACCAAAGTAATAAGTCAAGAGAGGTCCCATTTCCCTCTAGTGTGGTTAGCACGCAAAATTGCCTGGATAACAGAGACTCACAAGATGTTCGATCCTTAATTGACCCAGGCACCATTCCAGTCACACCCAAAAGCACACCATCTTACCAATGTGCCCAAGTCGAAATCATTTTGTTTTCATTTTTAGTTTACACAAATAAACATAGCCCAAAGGCTGAATCATAAAGTCATAAGAAGTTTGTGTGATCAAGGTTATCGACTAAGTCGATAACCGCCCAATTCTACGGTTTAGTCGATAACCGCCCAATTCTCTGCAGAATTCAAGCATCATATCGCAAAGACAATAAAAGACCATAAATCATCCACCGGGCTCTAATTCACCAGTGAGGATAATAACCTAGGATAGTGGCGGGGGTGAATAATTTCAGGGAAACTATTCAATGGGATTAGCTACCTCTAATCGACAAAATACTCTTGACACAAGGAGCATGCATACTTAGGTTTTGCAAACAAGATATTAGACTTTTAAAAGTAATTGGAGCAATATGATCAAATGATGTTACACTGCTTGCCTTGTTGGAGATCACTTTCTTGCTGCAGAGGATCACTCACGTAATCAATAATTTCTTCGGAACCTAACTCAAAAATGCGATAAAACCAATAAGAACGAAGAACACCAAAAGAAACTCAAAAGCAAAAGTTACCCAAACCTCATGAAATTTACACAGCAGCAAGAGAATGATTTTAATTGAATTTAGAAACAAGAATCAAGTCATTTGAACTAAGTATGAAAAAGTTATAGCTAAAACCATTTCTCTCAACCTAGAAATTCAATTAAATTAATTACTGGCACTGTTCATGGCATAAATTTCTAGAATGATCTAAAGTCTAAAATTTTTATGGTAGGTGGATAATGGCATCGTGAGAACAACAAAGTTGAGTTTACCTAATTTGGAGTTAAAATGAAATACATATGATTTTTCTAAGTTGTAAAACTAGCACATATCATTTTTCAGTAATAAAACCATGATCAAAACCTATTTCATATTAAAGTATGCTAACAGAGAAATTTAACAAGATTGAGTTTGCACATTTTGGAGTTATACAGAAAAAGTTATGCATTTTACAAGGTTCACATTAATTTCTGGAATATTCAATAATGGCTAAAATCAAGCTAACAATGTTTATAAAATTTTTTTGTTACAGAAACATGTCTAAAAGCATTTTAGATTAAATTTTAAGGAAATATGAATTTAATACAGTTGGAACCATCCAAAAAGGATTTAAAATGAATTAGTTAAGAGTTTTCAAAGTTTAATACAATTTTTCAGTTAGCAAATAAAAGCTTAACGAAATAAAATCAAATTTAACAGAAAGAAAACAACGTGGACGAATGTGGGCCGTTGATCACAAATCAAACGGCCCACGCACGCCGCAACGCAACGTACGCGCGCGAGGAGGCCCACGAGGCTCATCGTTGGATCAAGATCCAACGGTCCACGCAGATTGGGACGTTCGGGGACCCGAACGGCTCACTCAATCTCGACCGTAGATCTTGAGATGGAGGGCTCAAGGCGCTGTGCGCTTCGGGCGACCCGAACGACACATCGATCTCAACCGCTCATCGCGAGATAGACGACCCGCAACGATTGGGAGCTCGGGTGGTCCGAACGGCCACTCTGATCTAGACCGTTGATCTCAAGATCGACGGTCCACGATCAGCGCAAATAACACATGTGGGTTTTAATCGCGTGGGGAGGTTTAAAACCGCGGGCCCACATGTAAGTGACACACATGGCTACTTAGGACAACAGTTAATTACAAATCCAATAATTAGTGATGATTAGCAATTAATTGTGTCCTAAAGCTACCGCACAGAGAGGATTTTAAGTGGGCGAGGGCCCACATGACAGTGGCACAATATACCACTACAGACCGCCATTAATTGCTACCAATGATTAGCAATTAATTAAACCCAAACTTGTCCTAACGACCCATCACTACGGTTCAAAGCCTCACGGCCCATATGTGATGACTCATGGAGTCATTTTAAGATAGTCATTAAATGTTAACCCAATGATTAGAAATGATTAACATTTAATGAGCAAATCTCTGTCCTAATCGACAAAACCCAGTGACGACTACGACCGGCAAAAACATGAGCGTAGACAACGGCTCGCCGCGGCGGCTCGCCCGCACGGCGCAACCTAAACACCAAAATGGGTTCGTAATAACCTTGCGAACCCGATGGTGATGACCTCGACGGCGGCAGCGGCCTAAACGCCGGCGAGCCGGTAAAGAACGGTGGGGACATTTACTGCCAAAAACGAAAAGGGCGAAAAGCTCCGTAATAGTCCACAACAGCGGGTGCCCAGGCTTCTAGGGACTAATAAGGAGCTACCTTGGCCAAGAAGAGCTTCAAAGTTGGCCGACGAAGCTTTGACCACGGTAGAGCTCGCCGGAGCCGAGGAAGAAGATGTGAAAATGATGGCCTGAGCAAAAATGAACACCACTGGTGGTCAAAATAGTTGCATTAAGGTCCAAAGAAGGTACATGAGCTGGAGAAGAAAGGGGACGATTTCAGCCATATTTGAACAAACCCCAAATTTGACAATTCCTGAGAATGTCAACCCAAATTAAGTTAGGGGAAATGCTCAAGGTGCTAAGGAGATTGAAAGGGGTAAAATAATAGTTGAAGATGAACCACTAGAGCACTAGAGTCCACAATGGAGCTTCACGACCAACAATGGTGATTTGGGATTTTTAGTGGTTTGGATCTCCGAAAACAGAGAAGGAGCTAGGGTGGTGTAAAAGAACACAAGGAGGGGTTTTGCGGCGCTTTATATAGAGGGAGGATTAGGGTTAGAGCTAGGACCTAGCTTAATGGTGAGCTCGGTTCATGGCGCCGCTCGACCAAAGAAATGATGGGGGCAAGTGAAGACCAGGACATGGGAGCCAAAAGCCTGGGGCGCATTTAATGCGAAGAGCCGTTGACGTGCGAGGGGACGAGGCATCGCTCTCTCTCCCACCTCGCCATGGTGCGCACGCTGCACGGAGCCGAGGAAGAAGAAGAATGCAGAAAAGAGATCGCGATCGCCGGATTTGAGATGGAGGGCCACGATTGAAAGCGACAACCGGGTGACCCGAACGTTTCAATGAATCCGGACGGTTGGATCTTGATCCAACGGTCCAAAAGAGTTGGCGCTATCGCGAGGTCCGAACGTTCTCACGAACGAGGGCCGCCCGATTGAAAATCAACGGCCGGGATCGAGCGCGCCTTTTAAGTGAGCCCGAGTACAGTTAGTTGGTTGGGTCCAACCAAGTGACTCGAGCCAAACTCGGGTCCGACCCAAACACAACCAGAGTTGACTAGGGTTTTAATTAAGAGCTGAGACTTTGACAGATTTTAAAGGTAGCAAACTAACTCCAAAAATTCTGAAATTTTTACAGGAGCTTGCTAACTTAGATATTAACCTCATATAAAATTTTCAGAGGTTTTCATGAAGTGCAGTTTTCTCCAAAAAGCCTGCAAGGTTCTGAGTTAGGGTTTGACTGCCCTCTAAAAATGTTCAAACAATTTCTAAAAATTGTGAAATTTTTCAGAGGGGTCACATGTTGGAGATATGCCCTAGAGGCAATCATATTGATGATGATATTTCGTTGTATCCATGATTTAATAAATGTTCCTTGAATATTACCTTTGTGTTGATTAACAAGTATGCGACTTGTTTGTGAAACTCTTTACTTGTATGGTTATTCTAAAGTTGTCCCTAGTCGAAGTTCATGTGAGGACACACGTGAATGATGGATTAGCACATGTATCGGTTGATGACCATGTTTCACAGGTCATAGACATGGAGATGTCAAACCAATAATGTGGACACATGTTTAGAACATGGGGTTGGACCGACCCAACATGAGACATAGTAATTATTCTTATCGTTCTCTCTACACAATGTGTACGCCTTGTCCTTAGACTCGAGATTGTCGCATGTACTTGAGATATGAATCGACCTACTTAGGGGCTATCAAACGCTACTCGTGAATCGGGTAGTTATAAAGGTAGCTTCGGGTTTGTCATGAAGCATGTGCGAGGCATGGTCGGTCGAGATGGGATTTGCCCTCTCACCGAGAGATATCTCGGGCCCTCGAGTGATCGGATCCGAAATGCATGGCCATGCTACTTAAGGTTAAGAGTTAACCTAGTAAGGGATTCGGATCACAGGATCGAGAAAGAGTGGTCGCTTGGAGCTCGACCGAATATCGTGAGGCAAAGGGATTGGCATGTACATAACGTTGTGATGGTTCGTCCGATATGATCTTTGTGTATGTTTAGGAGTTGCACGCCTTGCTAGAGGCCGCTACCAACTATTGACCAAGTATGTGTACTCGCGTCATGTCTAAACATACGTGAACCATGGGTCACACACTTGTAAGTGGCTTTAATTCGGATTGGATCCGAATTAGATCGGGCATTGAGTCCTAATGGGCCTCTATTCGTAGAAGCCAATTATAAGGACGTCTATAAAAGGAGGGCAGGCGCATCGTTGAAGGATGAGTTTTTCGTGACATCCCCAAACCCCGCCACCACCCTCCCACGCCCTAGTCGCCGCGGATCTAGTAGTCCGCCGGCGTCGCTTCCTCCCGCACGTGTGGATACCTTTGAAGGCGCCGCACCGTGGCGTTGGGACGAACCGCAAGAAAGGAGCTATACGTGGGGACGCCACGACGAGGACGAGGAAGTAGTACGACTATCTCGCTCGACGCATCGCATCAACTTGGTACGACTACACGCGCCTCGACGCGTTGCATCAACTTCCGCACCTACGCCGTCTAGTGGTAAGACCGCGATCTATAATCGCAGTGATCTTGGTTTACGGGTAGAATTTTTAATTTGCGCTAGTGTAGCCTACCCGTTGCCCTACGATGGTATCGAGCGGTTCTTTGTCATGTTATAGGTTCGGGTGATTTGCATATGGCGATATATAATCGGTATGATCGATGTGATCGATTGTATAGTTCTCGTAATGGATTGGTCCGTTTCGTGATCATGCCGCTAAGGTCGTGAAACAACATACCCCTACGGCCGGATTCGCCATCGGGTGAGACAATGACACGTAAAACCGATTGCGGCATGCGAAGATCAATATGATTGATCGAATCGAACCTAGATTAATAATCGATGTACCGTGATCATGTCGCTAAGGTCGTGAAACAACATACCTCTACCGGTCGGATTCGCCATCGGGTAGATAGTGACACGAAACCGGTTGCGGCATGCGAAGATCAATATAATTGGTCGAATCGAACGAAGAGTCGATTTGTGGTAAATATGATTTGCCGATCAAAATCCTATGTAAAACCGCCTTCGAACCCTGATGGGGAAACCCCTCACCCCTATCCGTAGATTGCGATTCTATGCATAAACTTGTTTTTGCAGGATGTATGTGACCAAGATGGCCTAATGTGTATGTGATGCATGTTTGTAATATTTGCATGACTGCGTGTCGTGGGTACGGCAACACGGTGGAGCCATTGTGTTGTCAAAGTATTGTATTAACGGCTGCGTGCTTGACTTGTGATGATTCCTAGTATCCATGTATTTTATTACTAGTCATATGAGTAATAGCTTATAGTAGTACTCGGAGGACACATCACTTGGAGGGATGGCACACATGAAGCATGGAGATGGAGATCATCATGGTGGACAGATTCTATGGCGATGGAGATCACCATGAGAAAATGGGCCATACTGAGTCACAACTGTGTGAATGTTATTCCTATTGTTTTACTCCTACGCATGTTTGAATGGTAGAAGTATAGCGATCCCTCACAAAATGTTAAGTTAAAAATATGCCCTCCCAATTAAACTTTGCACCATCCCATGTCTTGTAAATTGATGGTGGGTCTATAAAATTAGGGCACCATCAACTTTCCTTGACTAGATGGGTTTTGTATCGGATACTTACATGCATAAGGATTGGTGAACTTAACAAGGCTATCATAAAGGTTATGGGCCTTGGGGCATAAAGGTTGGGCGCCGGGGCATAGAGATGTCACCCAACAACAAGAGTCATATAGAGATATGATTAGTAAGGTGTTGCTTACCGAATTACCTTGTCTCCTAGCGGTGATGCAAAAGCTCACTAGTAGACTCGTTAATTGCGGATCTTGAATCGCTAAGAATCAATAGAGATGTTGATTTTAGTGGGAGTACATTCTATTAAATTTGTTTAATACTGATTTACTCTATCATGGTTTTATTTGTCTTAGTATTTTGCATTTCCTATTGTAGATCAATGGCATCTAGCAACCACGCACACCCTTTTGCTTTGCGATCGATTCTTGAGAAAGAGAAATTAAATGGAACAAACTATTCGGACTGGGTCCGTAACCTGAGAATTGTTCTCGTGGCGTATAAAAGGAAAACGCTCGACACCCCAATCCCGTAAGAACTCGCAAACAATGCGTGTGTCATTGTTAAAAATGCCTACAAGAAAGCATGTGATGACTCTCTTGAGATTAGCTGTCTTATGCTTGCATGCATGGAACCTGACCTTGAAAAGAAGTTTGAGGATCAGGAAGCGTATGATATGATCATAGCGCTTAAGGACATGTTCCAGACACAGGCCAGGACTGAACGGTTCAATGTCTCTAAGGCTTTTCTGGAATGCAAGTTAATGTAAGGTGCACCGTAGGCCCACATGTGATCAAAATGGTTGGTTACTGATCGGACTTTGGATAAACTTGGTTTTCCAATTGGCCAAGAGTTGGCAACCGATTTCATTTAGCGTCTCTTCCACCTAGCTATGGGCATTTCATTTCAACTACCATATGCATGGGGCGGATAAGGGCCTTAATGAGCTTTGTGGGATGCTCAAAACAGAGAGTGACATTAAGAAGTGTGCGGTGGCCTAGCCATGTGATGGCTATGCGTAACAAGTCTAGCTTCAAGAAAAGGGTAAGAAGCCATGGCCAAAGAATAAGGGCAAGGTTAAAGATATGATCTCGAAGCCAACGCCTAAGCCTAATCTTTGGACTCGGAGCCGAGACAATATGCTTCTATTGTAAAGCGCCTTTGGAAGAGAAAGCGCAAGAAGTACATGGATTCGATGAATGCAAGAAGAAGGTCGAAGTAAGACTTCCACCCATGGTACACTTGTCATAAATGTTTTAGACATTTTTCTTGCTGATTCTCCTATTAACTCTTGGGTATTTGATACTGGATCGCGTTGCTCACATTTGCAACTCGATGCAGGGCTAATAAGAAGTAGAGGAGTCGCAAGAGGTGAAGTTGATTTTCGTCGGAAATAAAGCAAGGGTTGCTGCGCTGACCGTCGGCACCATGCAACTTCAGCTTCCTTCAAGATTTATTATGGAATTGAATAATTGTTATTATGTTCCTAGTATGAGTTTAAACATTTTATCCCCTCATGTTTGATGAGAGATGGTTATTCATTTGCAAGTAAAGACAATGGTTGTTTGATCTCTAAAAATGGAATGTTTATGGCTTTTAGCCCATTGTGAATGGGTTATTTATTTTAAATCTTGATGATGCGCCTATCTTTAACATAAATGCTAAAAGACTTGACCTAATGATTTGAATCCCACCTATGTTTGGCATTGTCATTTGGGTCACATAAGTGAAAAGCGCATGAAGAAGCTCTATGTCGATGGTCTTCTAACTTCGTTTGATTTTGAATCATACGAGACATGTGAAGCTTGTTTGCTTGGTAAGATGACCAAATCACCTTTCAAAGGTTCTTTTGAGAGGCGTCGACTTGTTGGAAATCATACATACCGATGTATGTGGACCAATGAGCACGATTGCTAGAGGTGGATTTCATTACTTCATAACTTTCATCGATGATTTTAGTAGATATGGTTATGTCTACTTAATGAAGCATAAGTCCAAACTTTGAAAAGTTCAAAGAGTTCCGAATGAGGTTGAAAATCAACGTGCCAAGAAAATTAAAGCTCTGCGATCCGATCGTGGTGGCGAGTATTTGAGTCATGAATTTAGCAATCATCTCAAGAGTTGCGGAATTGTTCCACACTAACACCGCCGGAACGCCTCAAAGAAACGGGTATCCGAGCGCGTAATAGGACCTTATTGGACATGGTTCGATCGATGATGAGCCATCAGATTTACCATTATCCTTTTGGGGTTACGCCTAGAAACGCATAAGCTTTCACACTTAATAAGTACCGTCTAAATCCCAGAGTTAAGACACCATATGAGATATGGACGGGAAGAGTCACGCTTGTCTTTTCTAAAGATTTGGGGATGTGAGGCGTTTGTCAAGCGACTACTGATCGGACAAGCTCACACCCA
This sequence comes from Ampelocalamus luodianensis, assembly GCA_036346255.1. Lineage (NCBI taxonomy): Eukaryota > Viridiplantae > Streptophyta > Magnoliopsida > Poales > Poaceae > Ampelocalamus > Ampelocalamus luodianensis. Next base: position 58,813 of record JAYEVH010000555.1, read on the forward strand.
AGTCGGATAAATGCATTTTCGTGGGATATCAGAAGGAAACCTTTGATATTACTTCTACAACCGACTAGAGGGCAAAGTGTTTGTCGTCAAGTGGTGTTTTCCTAGAGAAAGAGTTTCAACAGGGAGACAAGTGGAAGAACGGTGCGGCTTGAAGAGGTTCAAGATGAACCAATCGGGAAGACTCGACGAATGATGCCCATGTGGCGTAACAAGTTGAGGAACCCATGGCAAAAGAAGCACCACCACCACGAAGGTCGGAAGGCTTCGCAATGCGCGAGATATATTATTGTTAGACAATGATGAGCCTACGACCTATGCGGAAGCAATGATGGACCTGCACTCGAGAAATGGCATAGTGCCATGAGATCCGAGATAGCATCCATGGGAGACAATCAAGTTTGGAATTTGGTTGACCTACCGATGGTGTTAAAACCATAGAGTGCAAATGGATCTATAAAGGAAGATTGATATGGATGGAAATGTTCATATCCATAAAGCTCGACTTGTCGCAAAGGTTTCGGCAAGTTCAAGGAGTTGACTACGATGAGACTTTCTCACCAGTAGCGATGCTTAAATCAATACTGATCATTCTAGCTATTCGCATATTTCGACTATGAGATATGGCGGATGGATGTCAAAACGGCTTTCCTTAATGGAAATTTAACCGAGGACGTGTATATGATACACCCAGGGTTTTGTCGATCCAAACAATGCTAGAAAAGTATGCAAACTTCAAAAATCCATTTATGGATTGAAGCAAGCATCTCGGAGTTGGAACATTCGCTTTGATGAAGTGGTCAAAGGGTTTGACTTCATCAAAAACGAAGAAGAATCTTGTGTTTACAAGAAGACAAGTGGAGTTCACTCGTATTTCTAATCTTATATGTAGATGACATATTTCGATTGGAAATGATATTCCTATGCTCGAGTCCGTTAAGACCTCACCAAAAATAGTTTCTCAATGAAGGACTTAGGGAAGCGGCATATATTTTGGGTATTAAGATCTATAGAGATAGATCAAAAGGCTAATAGGATTAAGCCGAGTACTTACATTGACAAAGTGTTGAAACGGTTCAACATGGAGGAGGCAAAGAAAGGGTTCTTGCCCATGTCTCATGGCATAAATCTTGGCAAGACTCGGTGTCCTTCGACAACCGATGAGCGAGATCACATGAGTAAGATTCCATATGCTTCGCCATTGGATCTATCATGTATGCTATGATGTGTACTCGCCGAGATGTTTCCTATGCTCTAAGTGTTACGAGCAGATACCAGCCGATCGGTGAGAGTCATCGACAGCGATTAAAAACATCCTCAAGTATTTGAGAAGAACTAAGGATGTGTTCCTAGTCTACGAGGTGAGGAAGAGCTCGTTGTAAATGGTTACACCGATGCAAGCTTCCAAACCGACAAAGATGATTACAAATCGCAATCGGGTTTTGTGTTCCTTTTGAAGCGGTGGTGCGGTAAGTTGGAAGAGTTCCAAGCAGAGATCATGCGACTCTACAACAGAGATCGAGTACATTGCGGCTTCAAGCAACAAAGGAAGGTGTTTGGATAAGGAAGTTCATAATCGAACTAGGTGTGGTTCCTAGTGCGTGCGATCCTGCGGATCTTTCATGTGATAACAGTGGGGCCATTGCGCAAGCCAGGAGCGAGGAATCACCAAAGAACAAACACATATCTGCAAGTGTTTCATCTCATTCGAGAGATCCTTAATCGAGGAGATTTAAAGATATGCAAAATACACACGGATTTGAATATTTGAGATCCTTTGACGGAAGCCTCTCCCACGCCTAAGCATGAGGTGCACACAAGAGCTATGGGTATTAGATATCTTCTAGATTGACTCTAGTGCAAGTGGGAGATGTTGGAGATATGCCCTAGAGGCAATCATATTGATGATGATATTTCGTTGTATCCATGATTTAATAAATGTTCCTTGAATATTACCTTTGTGTTGATTAACAAGTATGTGACTTGTTTGTGAAACTCTTTACTTGTATGGTTATTCTAAAGTTGTCCCTAGTCGAAGTTCATGTGAGGACACGTGAATGATGGATTAGCACATGTATCGGTTGATGACCATGTTTCACTGTGTCATAGACATGGAGATGTCAAACCAATAATGTGGACACATGTTTAGAACATGGGGTTGGACCGACCCAACATGAGACATAGTAATTATTCTTATGGTTCTCTCTACACAATGTGTACGCCTTGTCCTTAGACCTGAGATTGTCGTATGTACTTGAGATGTGAATCGACTTACTTAGGGGCTATCAAACGCTACTCCGTAACCGGGTAGTTATAAAGGTAGCTTTCGGGTTTGTCATGAAGCATGCTGCGAGGCATGGTCAGTCGAGATGGGAGTTGCCCCTCTCTACCTGAGAGAGATATCTCTGGGCCCCTCGAGTGATCGGATCCATAAATGCATGGCCATGCTACTTAAGGTTAAGAGTTAACCTAGTAAGGGATTCCGGATCACAGGATCAAGAAAGAGTGGTCAGGTTGGAGCTCGACCGAATATCGTGAGGCAAAGGGATTGGCATGTACATAACGTTGTGATGGTTCGTCCGATATGATCTTTGTGTATGTTTAGGAGTTGGCACGTCTTGCTAGAGGCCGCTACCAACTATTGACCAAGTATGTGTACTCGCGTCATGTCTAAACATACGTGAACCATAGGTCACACACTTAGGGGTGAAGCCTAATTCGGATTGGATCCGAATTAGACTGGGCATTGAGTCCTAATGGGCCTCTATTCGTAGAAGCCCATTATAAGGACTTCTATAAAGGAGGCAGGCGCACTGGTTGAAGGATGAGTTTTTGTGACATCCCCAAACCCGCCGCCACCCTCCCACGCCCTAGTCGCTCACGCGATCTAGTAGTCCGGCGCGCGCCGCTTCCTCCCGTGTGGATACCTTTGAAGGCGCTGCATCCGTGGCGTTGGGACGAACCGCAAGAAAGGAGCTATACGTGGACGCCACGACGAGGACGAGGAAGTAGTACGACTACCGCCCCGACGCATCGCATCAACTTGGTACGACTACACGCCTGCCGACGCTGCATCAACTTCCGCTTTGCGCCTAGTGGTAAGACCGTGATCTATAATCTGCAGTGATCTTGGTTTCTGGGTAGAATTTTTAATTTGCGCTAGTGTAGCCTACCCGTTGCCCTACAGCACATACCATACCTAGAACTTGGAAAAAAATATTTCCAAGGGATGATCACAAAATTTGACAAGAATATTTTTGAAGGGTCAAGATTTGGATCAAATGACTTGTGACTTTGTATTTCCATAATCCTTTTACAAGAATTGTTTAGAACAAATAGGAAATACAAGATGCAAGAAAAGTTTTTAATTTCTACACATTTTCTTACATTTGAAACACAAGTCTAAACTTGGCATGTTACAAATCTCCCCCCCCCCTTACAAGAATCTCGTCCCGAGATTCCGTCACTTGGAGAAGAAAGACGGGTAGTCCGCACGAAGATGATCTTCCCGCTCCCAAGTTGCCTCATCTTCGGAATGGTTTGACCACTGAACCTTAAGGAACTTGATGACACGGTTCCTTGTTCTTCGTTCAGATTCTTCAAGAATACGAACAGGATGCTCGCGATAGGTCAAATCTCCTTGCACATCAAGAGTCTTCAACGGAGTTTCCTCAGTTGGAATACGGAGGCACTTCTTTAGGTGAGACACATGGAACACATCCTGTACCCTCTCAAGTGTAGCTGGCAATTCCATCCTGTATGCAACAGCTCCCACTTTCTCGATGATACGATAAGGCCCAACATAACGAGAAGCCAACTTGCCCTTGATGCCAAAACGCCGACGGCCCTTCAAAGGTGAGACTTTGAGATACATAAAGTCATTGGGCTCAAAGCTCAACTCTCGGCGACGACGATCCGCATAGCTCTTTTGCCTGGACTGAGCCACGCGCAAATGCTCATGAGTCAACTGAACCTGGCTTTCGGCCACATTGATTGAGTCTGGGCCAAAGAACTGCCTCTCACCCGTTTCTGACTAGTTCAATGGGGTTCTGCACCTCCTCCCATACAAGGCCTCAAAAGGTGCCATGCCAAGACTGGCCTGAAAACTGTTGTTGTAAGAAAACTCAGCAAGCGGTAGGCATTTCTCCCACTTCTTCCCATAGGAAAGAACACAAGCACAGAGCATATCTTCCAAGACTTGGTTGACTCGCTCCGTTTGACCATTAGTTTGAGGATGAAAAGTTGTGTTGAAAGTTAGATGGGTCCCCATAGTCTGAGACATAAAGCTCAGCCAAGTGACCGGTACGAATCTTGGTTCTGACTGGTAGAAAGCGTGCCACTTTAGTCGACACGGGGAAACATATCAGGTCCAGATATAACAAGGATTGACAGACTGAGAGATCTTCCTTGATTCTAAGGGTGGTGAGGCAACGCCGTTGTTAGTTGGTGGAGCGATTTGTCTGGTTACTCCACTAACGAACGAGGCCTTAGCTGGATAACTAGCTATACGGAGTCATCCCTCCGCAGCTAGTTGGTTAGAAGGACTATGGCCATTTAGGCCACAGAAATTTGAGGCAATAACAGGTATGTGATGCCCTTGGATGTATAGGGAAGGAAAAGCGCCACTGAAATCAAAGCGATTGCTGAGCGGACTTGATGCGATCCACCAAGGTGGGTTGCACAACCAAGGCAGCGAGAAAGCCATGCTCAACCACTTCCAATTTGAGCGGCTAGAATTCTTTCAAAAAGGGTGGGCTGATGCTCCTAAATCAAACAAAATGGTAGCAAGATGAGAGTTGACAAGAAGCGTACCCAACGTGACGTCAGGCGCCTCCTGTGCTTCCTTGGCGGAGAGGGGGTTGACTTGACCACGAGCAGTCTTCTGATCTTGATTCTTCACAGGGCATTTGTTGGCGTAGTGCCCCTTCTGGCTGCAGAAGAAACAAGTTGATGTGGGCATCCGTAACACTTATACATCTTCTTCTATTGGTGGTGATGCACATACTGAGATGGACGCCATAAGTGAAGCTACAAATAATACAAGTGCAGAAGTACATGTTGGTCCACTGACTAGAGCAAGAGCTAAACTTCTAAATCAACAGGTGCTTTTGTTTATTAATGAATCTTCTATTTTCATTGATGAGAATTGGGTACTACCTCATGCAAATGTTTTGTGCATTCTCGTGTTTGAACATTGTGAAGCCTTTGGAACCGAGAGGAGGAGAGGAGGCGGAGCCAAAGCAATGGAGGAGAAGCTCACGTGGGTCAAGCAAGAGGAGAAAAGCCCAAGAATTCAAGCCCAATTCGGATCTTCCACAAGTCTAACGAATTCATCTCGAATCAACTCGAATTCAATTCGGATTCGGTTCGGGACAGCCCAACAGGCATGTAATAAAAGGCCATAACTTTTACATACGGAGTCCGATTGGGGTGTTCTTGGACTTGTTTGAAAGCTTATTCCAAGGCCCACACAATGGGTATGGCCCGAACTTCAGAAGACGTACGGTCGCGCCGTTATGACCGAAACAATATGACGGTTTTAAGTTAGGTTTTCCTTTTTGTGTGTTTTTGGGTCTTACCCGAATTAGAGTTTGATTCGGCGTGTGTAGCCGGCCCTAGGCCGTGCGTGAGTCGTGGAGGGCACCTTAAGTGCCCTTGCCCCTCTATTTTATCCATTAGACCAGTTTATTGCTTGTTCTTTCGACACCAGAGTTCATGCGAGGACTTTGAGAGAGAATTAGGCGATCCATTGTTTTGTTCTGCAATCCAGGGTCAAGCCATCGTTCCATTGGGAATTGGGGACTTGGCGTTCGTCGTTCGTGGTCTCGCGACGAACAACTACCCGGTGTGTTTTGGCGTATTCAAGAGTTGAGGTTCGTGCATTGGCGCGAGTGTTCAGCTAGCGACATCGTCTACTTCGCATCAACTATCCACGGTTCCTCACTGAGAAGATCGGACCTCCCCCGTATCATGTGGTATCAAGATCGGGCCTCCCCCGTATCATGTGGTATCAGATTCTAGGTTTACTCGGTGAGAACTTCTTTACCCGTAGTTAGATTTGTTTTCTTTCCTATCGTCTAATAAACCGAAAATTGCAATACCAAAACCGTAGTTTAATCTGTTATTTCTTGTGCATTTAGTTAAGTTTTCATCCATTAGAGTTTTGTTTTAGTGCTGATCCTTGTGTTTCCATTGCGTAGCTTAATCTGTGTCGAAAATTGCTGATTGAACTCCTTCAATTAGCACCCAAAAACTGTAATCCGAAACAGTGTTGTTTCCTTATCCGAACTCCTTGGTGGGACTAGAGTCCGAATCAACCTCTAGCTCAAACACAATCCGAGTCCAATTGCTCCATTTTGTGTTTCGGCCACTACATCATAGCCGGCCGAACTACATTTGGTGTCTTTTTATATCCTTTCATCTTGAGACTAGCTATTGATATTGCACCTAGGGCTGCTCATTCAAGTTGATATTACACTTTGCTGATTTGTGAGGGTCGCGCACTTCCGCGGGGAGCAAAGTAGAGGGAAAAGAAGGAAAAGGCAGTCGCATTTAGAAAGAGCTGCGTCATTAAAAAAAAAAGCTAACTTTTGCATACGACCTCCGATCGGAGCGTTTCTTGATCCGTTGAAAAGGAAATCTGGGGATTTTAGCTCTGTGTAAGCACTCAGGCACACGCGCAGCGACTTCGACCCCAAAAAAGGTCGTTTAGGGTGTGAGACCCCGGTTTATTAAACTTGTAATACTTAACCTTCCACTGGTTCTAGTATCAAAAATAGAATAACCCGCGTCTCGATGGATATGTGCTTCCCAGAAAATGCAGCACACATACATCATACCAAAACGTGCATCAATTCCATACACAGAATATAACAAGTCTACCAAAATACATACATAATATAAGTTATTACAACACAGCCGACCGGCCAAATGACAAGAGTATCAAATAACAGCGGAAGCAAAAGTTGCCATAAGATGGCTTAAACCAAAAGACGACCGGTTAGGCACATAACACCACAGGGCAACCGACCGGGCCGCCAAGCTAATCGCCCCACACACTGCCACAACACAACTCACAGAAGTGAGGTCCATCGGACTCACTTCCTTCCTCTGCACAATACAAGCAATGCAGGTGAGTACAAAAATGTACTCGCAAGACTTACGAGTAACAAGCCTATACATAGCTACATGAAAGCTGTATCAAAGGAATGTGGTTATATGGTTCTTTGGACGCACAAAGCAAGTTTCATTTGCAATATTGTAATAGGTTGAAAGCAATTTAACAAATCAGTTTTACTTATTGAAATAACAACGAGTAACAATATTTAAAGGTAACCACCTGGAAGTGACTAACCCATTAGCCACCACAAATAGCATGAATCCCTGATTCATACCACCCATCAAGTTTTAATTTGAAAAGGTTGTAGTCTAACTCTTGAAAAGCTTATCCAAGCGTGTCCATAACCTAGGACGAGGCTATTCGAATAGTTTGTAATCCCTGCAGGGGTGTACCAATGTACCCACACTTGGACCGCCTTTTGCCAAGCTATTAAGCACACTTCCTTTGGTATGCCGGCACGGCTAAGTCCTACGAACCCTTTCCAATGGAATATGCTAATCAAGAGACGCACGTATGGGGGTTAATCCTTAGTGATCTGTCGACGCAATATGGATCACAAGGACCCATACGTGGAGCAGGACACACCGGCCTCGGCGGGTGCTCCCCTCCCCACAAACGCGTCCATGTTGCACATAATTAAATATGCAACCCACCACGCGACTCATTAATTAACACACCCCAAAGTACTCAGCTAAGAGAGGTCCCATATCCCTCTAGTGTGGTTAGCACGCACAGAATGCTCGGATAACAGATACTCACAAGTAGTTCGGTCCTTAATTGACCCGGGCACCATTCCATTCACACCCAAAAGATCACACCATCTTACCATTGTGCCCAAGTCTAAATTGTTTTCATTTTCAGTTTTAGTTTTGCAATTTAGACATAGCACAAGGCTGAAATATACAGATTATAACAGTTTGTGTGATCAAGGTTATCGACAAGTCGATAACCGCCCATTTCTACCGATAGCTAAGCATGACTAAGCATAATGACACGTAAACTACTAAGTGACAAGGGTCCATCCAGAGAACCCAAAATCATAGCAAGTAACCCTAGGCTCAGTAGTAGAGGAATCAACATTTCCTACTGATAATGCAACTACTGGGCCAACTATCGACAATAGTTTAAAACAACAAAGCAATGCATACATAGAATTTGCAAACAACATATTAGAATTTGAAAATAGTAGGAACAATATGATCAAATGATGCTACATCTGCTTGCCTTGCTGGAGTGCCGGATCTGATGGCTGTGGCTCAGAATCAAAAACAATATTGTCTTCGGAACCTAACGCGAAAAGGCGATAAACCAATAAGAGCGAAGAACACCAAATAAACTCCAACAGCAAAAGACATCCAAATCTAATAAAATTTATACAGCAGCTAGAGAATGATTTTAGATAATTTTAGGAACAAAAATCATACAATTTGGACTTAACATGCAAAAGATATGGACAAAATACTCTTTCTCAGCCTAAAATCAACCTAATTAATTATTAGTACTGTTCATGGCGAAATTTTCTAGAACGATCTAAGGTCTGAAATTTTTATAGCAGGTAGATTATGACATCCTAATAACAGCAAAGTTGAGTTTACTAAATTTGGAGTTATACACATTTACTTATGATTTTTCTAAGCTTTGAATCTAATGCAAGTTACTTTACAGAACCTTAATTATGCTAAAAACCTATTTCATATTAAAGTACACTAACAGAGGAAATTAACAAAATTTATTTTGCACAAATTGGATTTATACAGAAAAAGATATGCATTTTTCAAGTTTAAAACTATTTCTGGAATATTCAAAGTGACCGAAATCAAGTTATTTCTAGTTACACAATTTTCTGCTACTGAAATATGCCTAATTCCATTTTTATAATAAACTTAAGTGATAACAGAATTTATTATAGTTGGAATTACCTAAAAAGGGTTTAAAATGAATTTGTTATGAATTTCTAAAGTTTTTATACCATTTTCAGTTGTGAAATAATTACTTACCGAAATACAAACAAACCTAATCCACAGAATAAGACGTGGACACTTATCAACCCTCGATCTAAAATCCTACGGCTCACGTGCGCCGAGAATAGCGCACGCGCGCAACACCTAACAGAAGCTCACCGTTGGATCAAGATCCAACGGCTCACGCGAGGGAAGGCATCCGGACGGTGCGGTTGCTTGGGCCAATCACAGCCGCAGATCTGCAGATGGACGGTCCAGAGCACACCATCAGTCGGATGGTCCGAATGCACACGGGATCTCAGCCGTTGATCTCAAGATCGATGGTCAAGAATGATTGAGGCAACCGGAGGGTCCGAATGCACTCTAGATCTGGGCCGTTGATCACGGGATCGATGGTCCACGATCAACCAAGCGCTACGCACGGGGTTTAAGTGTGCGGAGAGGATTTTAAAGAGGACCCACATGTCAGTGAGACCGAGGGTTGCAGTAAGACAGCGATTAACTACTAAACACCAATGATTGATAATGATTAGTAATTAATGCGACCTAATGACTGGCACAGATGTGATTTAAGAGATTGGAGGGCCCGCATGTCAGAGACCCAAAAGGTTAATTTCAACAATAACACCTCACATTAATTAACCAATAATTAGTCATTAATGATGTCGGAACAGCACGGAGTTGTGCCAGAGGATGATTTAAGGATATTGGGCCCACTGGTCAGTGACTCAACGACATAGACTAAGACACCATTAATGAACTAATGATTAGCAATCACAGAGCAATTAATATGCCTTAACGAAATGACGAAACGGAGTTCTTGCCCAAGAAACTACCGAGGAACTTCCACGGCTTGTCGCCGGCGACATCGCGGCGCGCACCGAACAAGGACTAAAATGGAATCGCAATAGCACTACTGAACCTAATGGTGGCATTCTCACCGCGTGAGAGACCAGAACGCCGGCTAGCCTGAAAAACGAAAATGGAGCTCTCGCTAAACACGAAAATAGCAAAAGCTCATTGAGTACAAAGAAGCGGGTACAGAGCCTCTAGGGACTAATAAGAAGCTACCTTGATGAAGAGAAGCTTCAAAGATGGCCGGAGAAGCTGGTCCACGGTGGAGGCTCGCCGGACTTGGAGAAGAAAAGTTGAAAATGGCACCCTGAGCCAAATGAGTGATTCCAAAGCATCAATATAGCTTCATTATGGTCCACAGAAGCTACATGAGCAAGTAATTTGAAAATGGAGCACTCACCTGAGCTGAGGAAGAAGATGACCAATTTCAGCCGAATTTGAACAAACCCCAAATTGGACAATTCCTGAGAATCAAATCCAACATAAAGTGAGGGGAAATGCTCAAGATAGTAAGGAGATAATAATAGGGTAAAGAAACGTGAAAGAGAACTACTGGAACACCAAGAACACCAATGGAGCTCTTCGGATCAATAATGGCGACCTGTCATTTTTGAGGTGTTGAGCTCCCCAATTGAAATGAGAGCTTGAGGGTGGTGTAAAGAGAGACCAGGAAGTGTGCTAGGTGCTTAAAAAGCTTTGAAGGCATTAGGGTTTGGTCCTAAAGCTTTTCGGGCGGCAAAGCACAAAGCACCAGACGCGGTCGACAAGGAAAAAGTTAGTAGATGTGCATTAGGGCATGACACGGCCGAATGTGTCTCCCACGACCCTTACTGTCGACTAGGGCGGCCGTAGGAAGCACGATTTGACACTGCCATCACTACCCTACTGTTCATGCACGGCAAGAGGTTGAAGATGACCAGAGGAGAAGCTCGGGTGATCCCGAGCCCTACGATTAAAATTGGACGGCTGAGATTGCGCCACGCCTGTGAGGTTTAGAACACAACGAAGGAGATCACAAGCCCTAGGATTAGAAATGAACGGCTCGGATTGCCCCACATCGCGAACGTGGTTTACAACAGAGGGACAAGCGAGCGTTGGATTTTAATCCAACGGCTCCGATTCAAACCAACAACCGGAGGGTCCGATCGTTTCAGAGGATCTGGACGGTTAGATGGGAATCCAGCTGTGGGGACCCGGTGTATTGGAAAAGTGATTAATTAAAATTATACTGTAGCACAATTCTTAATTAAGGAACAGTGCTGCTCCTTCTCTAAGGATCATGCTAGAAGCATAAGTTTAATAAATAACAGATCCAATACTCAGGTTTCCCGGATATATGTCTCACAATGGTTCCCAGGATCAACGACCATTGCACATATATCCTTCAACAACATTGCATCATACACATACAAGTCATACATTTACATAATTAAACATAAGTTTACAACTTTCGGTTTAGTACTACATTATTAAGTGACTTGGTCACTACAAAAAGTTTAACAGCGGAATCAAAACAAAAGGTCAAAATCCACCAATGGCCCCATCCACCCGCAGGCGATTGCGTGGAGGAAAGAAGTAGCTTTCCTCGTTAGCGTCACCCTGATCGACGCTAACGGGCACTTCATAAAGGTAACCATCCTCACCTGCAACAATAGGTTATAGCACCTTGAGTACGGAAGGTACTCAGCAAGGCTTACACAAACTAATAAAAGAAAGTGTATAATAGAACCTATACAATGGATTAGAGTTTGTATATGCATAAGGTTACAACAGGAAGGTATAATGGTTAAATTTTGCATAAAGCAGTACTTCTTAACCTACAATAGCTAGGTTTTGATAAAGCAATTGAATAAATCAAAGCTGGACTAAAACATTAAGAAAATGAAGTAATTGTAAACAGTACAGTGCATGAATCCCCTCATGCTGAAACAAAAGCCCAAACAGTATTTGAAAACAAAACTTCTATACAGGTGACATCAACTCAAGTCTTTGTCCATGACCGTGGACACGGCTATTCGAACAGTTTGATACCCTGCAGGGGTGTACATCTTTACCCACATGACTTAGTTAGCCCGTTGCCTTCGGATGCCTCCGAATGATGACACACTTCCTTTGGTATGCCGACCGGGGAAACTAAGATTTGGTATTTTCAACAAGCTAACACTATTGAGTTGGATACCCATGTGTGAACCGATCTCGCTTAAACAACGTCGATAGCATCCGTCTAGCAGGGGCACACATGTTGCGTCAGAATGCCGATCCAACCATAAGAAGTAATGCGTTGGGTTCGCTACCCATAGTAGATTGCAATCGGCATCTTTAAGGTACATACATGCGACGGAGCACATATCGCCTCACCCTTCTAAGAACATCGATATTGACATACAAGCTCACATGGCATAAAACGATCTATTGACCAAAGCATCTATGCCATACAAGATCAATACACATATCCTTACTCCCCTGTTTCCAACCCAATAGTCTTAACCCTTTACTTAACCAAACAGCGCCCATACACTGCATGTGGAAGTACGTAGGGAACTTGAATTGAACAATCAGAGTTCAGTCCTTAATTAATCCAGACAAGTCCACCACAATTCCCAATCTCGTGCACAAAAGCACCATCACTAGCATCCTCTTGTCCAGATAATTTGAAATTCAATTCTGATTTAAAGAAACTGGACAAAGAGTCAAAGTTCTTGAAATTGATTTCTTTGTTCCCGTGTTTGACAAGTTAATCTTGTCAAACTTTAAATTATCTAGATCAGCATGTCTAAGCCAACTCTAGAAATAAACCTTATAGTATACTGATACTATTCTAGAGTTGAGTGTATGGTTATAATTAAGGTAATCCACAATGTCAGGTCATAACTAACTAATACAGTTCACATTTGTATTTTCAGCAAAGTAGCATGCAACAGTTATCACTGGATTTGGAAAATCTATTGTATAAAACTTGGGATCAACATGGTGCAAAGAGGATGCTTGCCTTGATAATAATACACTTCTGTTGCAGGTTCAGGTTGCTCAGAAAGAGATTCGAATGCTTCAGCAGAACCAGATTCTAAAAGAGGCAATAAAATCCAATAAATACCAAAATCGACAATAAGTACAGATTGAAAGAAAGATGTATGATCAATATGGAAATGCATGTTTAACAGCATGCTTAAGTTATACATACCCCAATAAAGATATTAACTCATATTACCACCTATTGATTTCAAATGGCAGAAACTAGGGTTTAGTTCAAAGTTTCAGTTTTCAGATTTTGAAAAGAACAGAAACAGGACAGATTACAGAACTTTTGGAAAAAGGAAAATAGGTCAAGCAAAGGTTCTAAAATAAAGCTTAGCCTGATCTGTTAGGGTAATTGATACCCCAAACTAACCCTAACCTAACCCTAATCGGTTAGATCAGAGAAGCTAAACAAAAACCTATGTTGTCGGTTGAGCCGACAATAAAGGACAGAGATAATTCTCTGCTACAAGATTAAGTAGATGATAAGAAATATCAAGAGGATAACTTATTATGCTACTAGGGTTTAGTTGAGACCTACCTAGGACAATAAGTTGACAGGAGAAACCCTAGTTCTTGACAACGATATGAAAGACCGAAAAGTTATAGATACAACTTTTCAGTTTAAAGCAAGTTGAAGCTACTGATATTCAAGAGAACGATTCATGCGAGTTGCTAAGGTCCCTAAGATGCTCAAGATAGCAAAACTCACAGTTTTAGCTTACCAGGCTAAGGAAAGCATTGAAGGTTCCTAAAACCGAGCTGGATCAACAGAGAAATAAACTCTGGTTTAACCTACAAAAGATGTCAAATCTTTATTACCAGGTGAAACCAGCGTTTAGAATGGATTAACAAATTGGAGAAGCAAGGAACTCCACTGGACAGCAATGGAAGATGAAAAGCTCCAGTGGTCAACAATGGCAGCAGCCCAAAAAGCTAGGGTTATATAGAGAGGTTGAGCTACAGGGCCAAGGAGAAGGGTCTAGAGTTGATGAGGTGTCCATTTAGGGCTAAACATCCAAAAATTAGTTCCATAATCTTTGGATAATTCCTCTCCTCTGTTTGCAGAAATGGCGGCGACGCACAGAGGCAGAGAGAAAGAGAGGCAACATCTGACATGTGGGTCCCAATGTTAGCCGCAGCCGCGCACGTCTCCTAAAACTCAAAAGAACATCGACCGTCCGATTAGAAATGGGCGGCTACGATGCCCCCAGGGTTTTAAAAGAGTTTAACCAATACAATTAATATGGGTCGTGCGATCTCAATCGGTCGATCGAGATTTAAACGGAGCCCAAAGGAATTTCGGGTTTTACTTTCAAAACTGGACGTTGGATTGAAATCCAACGATCAATTAAAAAGGATACACATCACTCTTTAGATGAGATGACGCGGCACCGCCCGATTGAATTTCTACGGTCGGGATTGAGAAAACAGCCGGATGGTTCGAATGCATACACGATATGGGCCCTACGATTAAAATCCGACGGCCTAAAGAAAAGCAGGCCCTAACAGCACGCGGTAAAAAGGAACACCGTAGGATTTAGATCTAAAGGCCCACGATGGATGCACGCCTTTAAGTTTAAAATGAAAAGGGCGGCGCGGTTGGATCGGGGATGGATGGTGGAGATCGAGAGGGGATCCGGAGTCGTCCGAATGCATACACCTCCCTTGACCGTCTGATTTAGATCCAACGGTGGGGATTAAGGGCGCATACGTGGACAGCTCACGTGACGTCGCGACCACGCCCGTTCGATTGGAAATCAATGGCTCACAGTACGCGATGGATTTGGGCTCGCGCCCGAGCGTGACTGAGCCGGACCAAGTTGATCGGGTTGGATTCAACCTCATGGGTTCGAGTCGCTACAGTGCTAGGGTTTGGGTTTAGACCAGATTAGTTGACCAAGCCCTATTCAAATGCTCAAAAGTTTGACTGGGCTTTTAAAAATAGCAAATAAATTTGTAAAATCATGAAATTTTGCCAGGAGGCTACTGGGATGATATATTTTCCCAAATAAATTTCTAAAACCAAAATTTCACTTTATAAAATATATAAATAATTACCTTAGCCCGAATATGTTTAATTAAAGACAAATATTTTTCTCCAAGTCAAAATAATTTCTAATATTTCAACAAAATTATTTCTGGGCAAGATAATTGATCTAGGTTGTAATAAAAATACTTCCCAGCCACAATACAAGCATTAACTTGTATTTTCTTTGAAACTTGAATAGGTTTTGGATTTTGGCTAGAAAAGGAAGGTTTTAATTGGTAACAGCAATTCCAAATTGTTATTTATGAACAGTAATGTTATGAACAGTGTCCCATTACTGTTCATAAAGCAGATTATTACTGTTTATAAAGTTGGGGCTGTTACACCAACGGTTCAGATTTAACAGCGCAACTGGAAGGTCCGAATGTTTAAAAGAACAACGGCCGCACGATTAAGATCCAACGGTTGCGATTGGGCGCGCGATTTTAAAGAGAGACTCGGTGCGGTTAGTTGACTGGACCGAGTCGATTGGCTCGAGCCCGAGTCTGACTCGAACCCAAAGCACAACGAATTTAAGTTTTGACTTTCCAATAAGAACAGAGACTTTGGAGGATTTATTTGAGATAGCAAAACAACTCCAAAAATTATGAAATTTTTACAGGAGCTTGCTAACTCGGATATTAACCTTGTGTAAAATTTTCAGAGGTTTTTATACTGTGAATAAATCTCCAAAAATTCTGCAAGGCTCTGATTTCAGGTTTGACTAAAAGTCAAATAAGTTTGACTGCCCCCTAAAAATATTCAAACAATTTCTAAAAATTGTGAAATTTTTCAGAGGGGCCACATACCATCACAGAAACTTAGGAAAAATATTTCCCAATGATCACAATATTTGACAAGATTGTTTTTGGGATATCATAGTTTGGATCAAATAGACTTGTGACATTGTATTTCCATAATCCCTTGTACAAGAATTGTTTGGTACAACAGGAAATACATGATGTAAGAAAAAGTTTTAATTCTTAGCCATTTTCTTACATTTGAAACACAAGTCCAATAATGGGATGTTACATAGGGCCTCAAAACGGGCCCACAAACCGAGAAAAATTCAAGTTTCTCTGAATTCGCTCAAAATTGACAGAGCCCCTCTACAAGTGATTCTAAGGTTCCCCGTGAAGACGCCATCCTTTTTCAAGTTGATCCGCGCCTAATTTGGGCTACTACAGTACCAAGTCATAGTTTCACCTTGTGTTTTTCAATTTTCTTTGAGCAATCTTGTGCCCTAGTATATTTTGTTGCAATTGGTTAGCGTCTATCCTTGTACTTGGTGCAAAACGAGCTTGTTTTATCTCTATTTCCGTTTGAGCTCATTCCTTTGTTTGCATTAAGTCTCATTTATCTTTGCATGTGCGTTCATACACTTCGCTTAAACCTATTGGATCAGCACATAGGCAAAATACTCTAGCTTGGACCATTACTTAGCTTTACAATACCTTGAATATCAGATTGCATATGATATACACATACCTGTCCAAGCTCCACCTACACCCGTTTCTGTACTCCCTTGCTCTTGGTTATGCTCATACATTATCGGGTTAAGGTCGTTCGCTGTAACAACTATCGATTTGCCGTCCTTGATTCGCTTTGGAATGGTAAGCTTGTCTCATTTTCAGGACAGTGAGTTGCGAGCGTAGTAGAGAGAGCTTTTGTTTTACTAACCCAGATATAACCTCGTTTCTTGTTTGTGAGTTGCTGCCATGTCAGGTCACGAGGAGGATCCACCTAATCCGGAGGCGCCGGTTACGTGGACAGAGTACACTCGGTTGCGCGAGATGCTGCAAAAACAACTTCATGACGGTGATAATGGCGTGCGCGATGAGCTCGGGGAAGTTCAGACTAGACTAAACACCCTCGGGGAGGAGGTCACACAATTACGTACGACCATCAACAATAACTTCCTGGAGCTTCGTGCCATGTTCGCACAACACAATCTACGTGGGGGTGCGCAAGCTGATGACACGAGTGTGCATGGCCCTCCGGCCGTTTTGCACAATGATACCGAGGAGGAGCATGCTATTCGTGTGGATGAGGAGCGACGACAGCGACAGGCGCGTCGCATGGTGGTGCCGCCAAATGTCGGCATGGCAGCCGCGGCACGCCCCCAGGCCCACGGGCGTGGCCGAGGCAACGACGGCCAGGGTGGAGGCGCACCACAGGGTGCCCACGGCGGAGGTGTGCATCGTGCACCTCGTAGCTGGGCTGATGAGGTCGAGCAATGGGATGACGATTTCCCCATCGACGACCTCGATGACCGACAGCGCCACCACCGTAACAACGTGCAACGTCCTCGACACGACGACACCGATGATTTTGTCGCTAAGCCCAAATTTAATCTTCCTATATTTTCAGGTGGTACAGATGTGGATCAATACCTCACTTGGGAGCTGAAAGTTGATAAGTTGTTTTGGATGAACAACTATTCCAATGAGAAGAAGCTGTTGCTTGCATCCAATGGCTTGGATGATTATACCACACATTGGTGGGAGCAGTTCATCCGTAAGCGCATGGAGCGCCATGAGTTGCCGATTATCACCTGGGAGCAGATGAAGTAGCATTTGCGGGCACGCTTTGTACCTCGCCACTACAAGCGCTCACTATTTCAGAAGTTGACAGGGCTGCGATAAGGTATGAGATCAATTGATGAATATCATAAAGAAATGGAGACTATCATGATACATGCAGATGTCCGCGAGAATGAAGAATGCACCATGGCGAGATTTCTAGTCGGGCATGAATCATCTCGCCGCCGCATTGTCAATCACCATCCCTATAATGATATGATTGAGTTGTCGCACCAAGCACGCCGGGCCGGCGACAAGTGATTGAAGACGCACGATTCGTTGCTCGTTCACGTTCTTCAGCCAGTCCGGGACAACCATATAACAACAGCCAGCCAAACAGGAGCACTCCTCCGGTCGGCAGCAATTCGGCAATGCGTAGTTCCACAAGTAAGAAGCTGGAGAGTACACCACCACCGGCGCGTCGACCTGCGGCACCTGCTGCTAGTGCGACCTCGTCTATGGGGTTGATTGGCCGTTCACGTGATATTATTTGCCACAAGTGCAAGGGCGTGGGCCATTTTCAGAGGGACTGCCCCAATGTTAGAACTATGCTTATCACAGAGGATGGCGGTTATGTTTCAGCTAGTGATGATGAGTCGCCTGAAGCACAGCCAGTCTTGCACACTAATGACATAGAGCAATGTGAGTGCGATCCTGAGTTCCCTAACACTGAGCAGTATTCTATTGTTTGCACTCCCAAGGTGCTTAGTGTCATGCCATCACCGTCACTCGAGCAGCGGTGCAATTTATTTCAGACTTGGGCAAAACTTGATAAGGGTAAGGTGTGCAAAGTGATTATTGATGGTGGGAGTTGTCATAACTTGACCAGCAAGGATATGTGTCATAAGTTGGGTTTTAAGTACTTGCCGCACCCACATCCTTATCATGTGCAATGGTTGAGCGACAAAGAGGAAGTGAAGGTGAACTATATGGTGCGTTGACGTTTTCTATTGGGAAGTACACCGACACTGTGGATTGCGATGTTGTGCCTATGACGGTGTGTCACTTGCTCTTGGGACGGTGTAACAGTCCTAACTTAGGGTTTGTATTTCAAATGTAAAATTTTGAGGAGAAATAAAAACTTTTGTTGTCTCATCAAATCATTTGGAAGTTTTCCAAATTTTCCCTATCAATTTCCATTTTCTAGAATTGAATTCTTGTGAATGGAAATTGTTGTCAGCAAATTCTTAGCTTTCAAACTTGTGATCTTCCTCTGAAATTATTTTTCCTATCATCTTGATCATCCTATCTACCTCCCTGAATTATTTCACAATTTTTAGATTTTATTTGCTATTTCAAATGGCCAAGTCAACCCAGTTTGAAAATCTGGTCAAACCTCTGAACAGCAGCTTGTGAATTTTATTGGGAGAAATCTAGTACATGAAAACTCCTGGAAAAATTACACAAGGTTGTCCTCTTTCCAGTAAGCTTCCATAAAACTTTCAGAATTTTTGGAGCTCTGGAACTACCTCTAAAAATTCCCAAAATCCTCTCGTCTTTCTAATTCCAATCTGAAATCACTTTGTTCTCGGTTCAAACCCCACTTGGGCTCGAGTCCGACCGCACCTAATGGACTCGGTCGCACCGTCTAGCCGCACAGCCCGAGTCCGATCAATCGTGGCCGTCGATGCGATCGCACACCGCAGCGGCGCCAAGGCAATCGACGGTCACCAATGCATACAGAGATCCCGACCGCCCATCTCGGATCCAACGGTCGGCACAATCTTCATCGAGTCGAGTCGACTCATCGCACCGCACTGGACTCGACCGCGCTTCACCACCGCCACGGCGGTGGGTCCTCTTGTCGAGTTCTTCCTCGCGACTCGCGCCTCGGAGCTCACTGGCGCCACAAGATGCGTGCCACGCAGCTCGTCCGCCGCGCCGGGAGGGCGCGTGTCCGCCTCCGCAGGATCGCCCGAGTCCATCTACCTCCTCGGTCATCCATTCTTCCTCGCGTTCATTCTCGTGTCTTCTCCGCCCACTTCGGCCGCGGAGAAGAGGAGAGGGCGGCGCCACCATCTCGTTGCCGCTTGTGCTTCCGCAAACCCTCGCCATCTTCCTTGTTACACGCCGCTTCCATTTTGCCCATCCGGACCCTTGGATCGCTCGAGCAACCGTCGCTGCCTCCGCCTCGGCAGCCTCGGCCTCGCGGTCGCTTTGGCGCTCGTGAGTCTCAAGCCTCGGCGTTTGGTTCGATTGATCGCAATGCTCCACTAATGCTCACGGTAGGTTCATTTTCATTTGGTGCATCGTGGAGGGTGTGCGGCGGTTCTTCTCCGAAACCACGGTGATTCGCGCGGCGATTCCGCCGCCTCGGACCTTCTTCTTCGCGTTATCATGTGCTTATTGCTTACTGGGATCAAAGCGAGAGCGAGGCGCACCTTCCGGGTCTTCGGCTCGCGGCGTCTTTTCCGCGAGCACCGCACTTTCTTCTCCGCCTCCGCCGCCGCGAGCTCATCTCCGTCGACCATCGGCTCGCATCACCGCCACCGGTTCGTGAGATCTTTGCGAACATTAAGGTACCACTCGATCGCTTTGAAACCTACTGGTTCGCGAGATCCATGCTGCGGCGCCACCGTCCCCGTGGTCGCCGGTGAGCCGCCGGTAGCAATAAGATTAGCGCTTATCTCTGTTTAGTTGTGTCGCTGACTTGTGGGCCCTCTCTATTAATCGCGTTTAGGAAATCCTTTAATTCAACCGTTATGTTATTCTCTTAGTCAACGCCATGTGGGTCCATCTTTGTCGGTTGGTGGTTGTGCAGCTTTGATGCTACGTTTTCTCTGTTGGGAAACGTTTTTCTCTGTGAGTATATGTTAGAAGTACACTTTGGTAAGTCAAAGACGTATTCTTAGAATACGCCTTCGACATCACTTTCGTGCGCGTCGTCTGGTGCGCACTTTCAGCTGGCCATCGCGATGTGTCTGGGGCTAGTTGGCGGTGGGTAGAAGAAGGAATAAATGCTTTAGTATTTCTGTAATGTGTTTTCTGTGCACTGTTAATTCATTTAAACTTAGAAAATTCATAACTAATTCAATTTATCTCCAATTCGCATGAAACCAGTGCTGATAATTTTCATTTTAAATGTATTATTT
Source organism: Ampelocalamus luodianensis (assembly GCA_036346255.1). Taxonomy (NCBI): domain Eukaryota; kingdom Viridiplantae; phylum Streptophyta; class Magnoliopsida; order Poales; family Poaceae; genus Ampelocalamus; species Ampelocalamus luodianensis. The sequence goes on from JAYEVH010000555.1 coordinate 79,464, forward strand.
ACTAAAATTAGTTTTAATCTTGTCTCTGTTAGCAAAAATCTGTTAAATGATTAAATGATGTATTATGCATTTTTCAAAGTTAGAAAATTCATATCTTTTTCAATAATCGTCCAAATCCAGTAAATCCAATTCTGTAAATTTTCATTTTTAGTGCACTAATTATCAGGATAGATTTTAGATACTGTTTCTGTTATTAAAATTTTGCTAAGTATTTAACTAGTGCTTTAATGTGTATGTTAGCTTAGGAAATTGCTAGAAAATTCATCACCACTTCAAATAATTAATTCTCTCTCTCTAAAATATGTTAGAACCTGCTTAGGTTGCTGTGTGAGTTTTGGTATGTTTTGTTGTTGTTATATGTTTGAGTTTGGTCGGTGTTATTCGTTCTTATTCGCTGTTTTGTTCAATCGTTAGGCTTCGATATTTGCGGTAACCCTGAGAGCGACCCTCCGCAACAAATTGAGCAACAATGACCAGCAAGCAGTTTGATCATTTTTATCCCAGTATTTTAAAGTCTAATATTTTGTTTCAACTGTATGTATGCATCGCTTATTTTGTGTTAAATTGGTTAGTTAAACCTTTAGATGCATAATCTGTAGGTAAATATTTGTCCTCTACTACGAGCCTAGGTTATTTCTTTGTGATTAGAGTTCATTTGGATGAACTCGTCACTTAGTAGATTACGAGTTCGGTTGTTAGCCATGCTTAGCTACCGGTAGTTTTGGCGATCATCGACTTAGTCGATGATCTTGATCACATAAAATTATTATCGTTCTTATATTCCAGCTCGTGCTATGTTAATTGCAAAACAAAACCGAAAACAAAAATGATTTAGACGCGCACAACTTGGTAAGATTGGTGTGATCTGTGGTGTGTATCGAAAGGTGCCCGGTCAATTAAGGACCGAACATCTTGTGAGTTCCGTTATCCAGCATTTCGCGTGCTAACCACACTAGAGGGTATAGGACCTCTCTTGACCTAGTACTTTGGCGTGTATTGGCTCGGGTCATTGGAGGTCGCAGGAGGGATGGAGGTGGGAGCATGGTAGTTGTCCAAAAGCTTTATCCGAGTGGGTAGTTGTCTTTTCGGCTTTACCATGTAAGCGTATGGATTTCTATCCATACGAGCGGCTCGTAGTTAATACACAATATTGGAAAAAGTCTCGTAGGACTTAGTGTGCCGGCATACCTTCGGAGTGTGCTTTGGCTTAAAGGCGATCCAAGTGTGGGTACGATGGTACACCCTGCGAGGTTAAAAACTATTCGAATAGCCTCGTCCTAGGTGATGGACACGCTTGGGTAAGCTTATCAAGAGTTAGACTACAACATTTAAATTAAAACTTGATGGGTGGTGCGAATCGGGATTCGTGCTATTGTTAATGGTGACTATTGGGATAGTCACTTCTAGGTTGTTTACCTTTACTCTTTTATTATTATTATCCTTCGTTATTTCAATCTTAAAATGAATTGCAAACTTGCCTTTAAAATGTATTACCTTATTGTAAATGAAAATTGGCTTTATGCAAACGAGACATATGACCTCCACCAAACAAGCCTGCATGTAGCATACGAACAGGTCTGCTAGTTCACACGTCATTCTTGCGGGTACAAAGACAATCTTTGTACTCAGTGCTTTGCTTAATGTTTTGTTGCAGAGGAAGAAGGTGAGCCCAAGGGTCTCACTTACGTGAGTTGTGTTGCCGTTTCGTGGACGACTAGACTTGGCGGTGCAGTCGATGCCTTGTGGGTTGGAGGCACGATTGGCTTTGTTTATAGCCATCTTATGGCACTTTGCTTCCATTGTCCGTCTTGTTTATTTGTGTATCTTGGCACCGTCGGCCTTTGTCCGTAATAACTCTACTATTTGTTTATCTTCCGTTTGGTAGTGTGGTGTTTGGACTCTATGTTTGGAATGGAGTTGATGTCTAATTTTGTAACGAGGTGTGTATCTTGCTTTCAGGAAGTATACATATCTCGAGATCGATCTATTTGATTTGTGATGCTAGGACCGGGAGGTTGGTTAAGCATTACAAGCCAAATAAATTGGGGTCCTCAGACGCCATGGCAATATGACCGCTCATTGTTCATGATGGGCGTACAAATCGCTACACATTTCGATGGAACAATATGGATATCATCTTGAAGCCGCTACACCGCAAGAGATTGTTAATTCTTCAATGCGAAAATTGAGATGCACGTTGAGGCGCCAAAGAGCGAGAGAAGAATTTAGTGATGTTAGCCACCAAATCGAGATGAGAGAATTCAGCGAAGATCCCAATTTGGTGCACTTTGTCTTCTTTGTACAAAGACGCCTTGCTTTCGACTAACGACTTGTCTTCTCTTCCTAGTGGTGTTGCTTGTGTTTTGCGGGACTTTAGCGACGTCTTTCCAACCGAGGTACCAATTGGGCTACCACCAATTCGTGGGATAGAACATAAGATCGACTTGATTCCAAGAGCGTCATTTTGAACCGACCATCGCATCGCACCAATCTCGAGGAAACAAGGAAATTCGAAACAAGTACAAGAGCTTCTCTCCAAAGGGTATGTACGTGAAAGCTTAAGCCCTTGTGCTGTTCCTGTTATTTTAGTTCCTAAGAAAGATGGTTCATGGCGTATATGCGTAGATTGTCCAGCAATTAATAATATCACAATTCGATATCGTCATCCTATACCTCACTTAGATGATATGCTAGACGAATTGAGTGGTGCTGTTATTTTCTCTAAGATAGATTTGCGTAGTAGTTACCATCAAATTAGGATGCATGAAGGGGATGAGTGGAAAACAACATTTAAAACAAAATTTGGGTTGTATGAGTGGTTAGTCATGCCTTTTGGTTTAACTAATGCACCTAGTACATTCATGCGCTTAATGAATCATGTTTTAAGGCATTTGATTAGTAAATTTGTGGTTGTGTACTTTCATGATATTCTGATTTACAGTCGCACTGAATCTGAACACATAGACCATCTTAGACAAGTTCTACATGTTTTGCGTGAGACTAGGTTATTTGGGAACTTAGAGAAGTGCACTTTTTGCAAAGATCGTGTCATCTTTTTGGGCTATGTTGTTTCTGCACAGGGAGTTGAAGTAGATGAGTCTAAAATTGAAGCGATTAAAAATTGGCCAACTCCTGTGAACGTAAGTCAGATTAGAAGCTTTCATGGTCTCGCTGGTTTTTATCGACGCTTTGTGAAGGATTTTAGCACCGTCGCTGCCCCTTTGAATGAACTTACTAAAAAGGGTGTTGAATTTGTGTGGGGGGTAGCACAAGACAATGTTTTTGCTGAACTTAAGAAACGCTTGAGTGAAGCACCGTTGCTTGTTTTACCTGATTTCACTAAATTTTTTGAAATTAAGTGTGATGCTAGTGGATTGGGTATTAGCGGTGTTTTAATGCAAGAGGGTAGACCGGTAGCTTATTTTAGTGAGAAACTGAATGGTGCTCAATTGAATTATCCGGTCTATGATAAATAGCTTTATGCGTTAGTGCGTTAGAAACTTGGCAACACTATTTATGGCCTAAAGAGTTTACTATTCATTCTGATCATGAGGCATTGAAATATTTAAAGGGCCAAGCAAACCTGAACCGTATACATGCAAAATGGGTCGAATTCATTGAGTCGTTTCCTTACATTGTGAAATATAAGAAGCGAAAGGAAAATGTGGTAGCTGATGCTCTTTCTAGGAAAAGTGTGCTTTTAACTCAATTAGGAGTGCAAGTTCCTGGTTTAGAGAGTTTGCGTGATTTATATGCTCATGACCATGATTTTTCCGTTCCTTACGCACATTGCAAAGAGGGAAAAGGCTGGGATAAATTTCACATCCATGATGGGTTTTTGTTTCGCACTAACAAATTATGCGTTCCAGAATCCTCCGTGCGTTTGCTATTACTACAGGAATCACATGCATGTGGATTGATGGGACATTTTGGACGTGAGAAGACGTTGTCTATGCTGAGCGATCACTTTTATTGGCCTAAGATGAGGCGAGATGTGGAGAGGTATGTGCAAATGATGCATTACTTGCCACAAAGCGAAATCGGTTGAATCCACACGGTTTGTATACCCCTCTACCGTTCCCAATGCCGTGGGAGGATATTAGTATGGATTTTGTTTTAGGACTACCTAGAACTAAGAGGGGAAGTGATTCTGTTTTTGTCGTTGTGGATCGTTTTTCGAAGATGGCACACTTTATTCCATGCCACAAGAGTAATGATGCGTCGCATATTGCTAACTTGTTTTTCAGGGAGATCGTGAGGCTACATGGTGTGCCACGCACTATTGTGTCGATCGCGACGTGAAGTTCATGAGCTACTGAAGGCGCTTTGGGGTAAAGCGGGACGGTTGTTATTCAAAGACAACTTATCATCCCCAAATTGATAGTCAAACAGAGGTGGTGAACCGAACACTTTCGATGCTACTCCAGACCATGATCAAGAAGAATCTGCGCGAGTGGGAGGATTGTTTGCCGCACGTGGAATTCGCTTATAATCGGGCCGTGCACTCCACTACGCAGTTGTGTCCTTTTGAGGTGGTGTATAGCTTCAAACCCTTTACGCCGCTTGATTTGCTGCCACTTCCAAGTCAACACCATGTTCATATGGATGCGTCCAAGCGAGCTGAATATGTGAAGAAATTGCATCTAAAAACTAAAGAAGAGATAGAGCGCAAGGTCAAGTCCTATGCTGAGAAGGCGAACAAGAAGAGGAAGAAGATGATTTTTCAACCAGGTGATTTGGTTTGGGTACACTATCGCAAGGATCATTTTCCAGAACGCCGCAAGTCCAAATTGTTGCCGCGAGGTGATGGATCTTTCAAGGTGCTTGCGAAGATCAACGACAATGCCTACAAGATAGAGCTTTCCGGCGATGACTATGGTGTGAGCTCTACGTTCAATGTCGCTGATTTATTACCTTTCTTTGGTGGTGATGATCCAGCGTCGAGGACAACGCCTTTTCAAGAGGGGGAGGATGATGTGGGCATCCCTAACACTTATACATCTTCTTCTATTGGTGGTGATGCACATACTGAGATGGACGCCATAAGTGAAGCTACAAATAATACAAGTGCATAAGTACATGTTGGTCCACTGACTAGAGCAAGCGCTAAACTTCTAAATCAACAGGTGCTTTTGTTTCTTAATGAATCTTCTATTTCCATTGATGAGAATTGGGTACTACCTCATGCAAATGTTTTGTTCATTCTCAGGTTTGAACATTGTGAAGCCTTTGGAACCGAGAAGGAGGAGAGGGAGGCCAGAGCCAAAGCAATGGAGGAGAAGCTCACGTGGGTCAAGCAAGAGGAGAAAAGCCCAAGAATTCAAGCCCAATTCAGATCTTCCACAAGTCCAACCGGAATTCATCTCGGAATCAACTCAGAATTCAATTCGGATTCGGTTCGGGACAGCCCAACAGGCCTGTAATAAAAAGGTCATAACTTTTACATACGGAGTCCGATTGGGGTGTTCTTGGACTTGTTTGAAAGCTTATTCCAAGGCCCACACAATGGGTATGGCCCCAACTTCAGAAGACGTATGGTCGCGCTGATATGACTGAAACAATATGATGGATTTAAGTTAGGTTTTCCTTTTTGTGTGTTTTTGGGTCTTAGCCGAATTAGAGTTTGATTCGGCGTGTGTAGCCAGCCCTAGGCCGTGCGTGAGTCGTGGAGGGCACCTTAAGTACCCTTGCCCCTCTATTGTATCCATTAGACCAGTTTATGCATAAGATTGAAACATAGCTATTGCTTGTTCCTTCGACACCAGAGTTCATGCGAGGACTTTGAGAGAGAATTAGGCGATCCATTGTTTTGTTCTGCAATCCAGGGTCAAGCCGTCATTCCATTGGGAATTGGGGACTTGGCTTTCGTCGTTCGTGGTCTCGCGACGAACAACTACCCGGTGTGTTTTGGGCGTATTCCGAAGAGTTGTGGGTTCGTACATTGGCGCGAGTGTTCATTTAGCGACATCGTCTACCATCAACTATCCACGGTTCCTCACCGAGAAGATCGGGCCTCCCCGTATCATAAGTGATCCCAGAACTGGATGACGGGGACCACCTTGGTGACTCGCAGGTGCACGCGATCGAATCACGGCCTGCGGAAAGAAACGAGAGGTTGCTGCAAGCCTCTTAGGACAATTATTAGCATAATGGCCCTTTTGAAAGAAGGTGAGAGGAAAATCAACATTTCAAAACTTAACAAGACAAGGTAAGGTGAGCAAGCTAAGATAGGTAAGGAATAAAATCTGAGAGCTGACTTAAGATTTTCATAAATCATTTGATGTTTAGAAACTAAGTTTTCAAAATATCCTAAAGATGACCAAGCTAGGGGTTTGTACGGTCAGTATGGCTCTGATACCAACTTTGTGAGACCTCGGTTTATTGCTTGTAATACTTAGCCTTCCACTGGCTCTAGCATTACAAACAAAATAAACCGTGCCTCGATGGACAAGTGCTTCCCAGAAATGCAGCACATATACATCTTTACAAAAGCATGCATCAATCCCACAAATTAATATAACAAGTCTAGAAAACGACATACATAATATAAAGTTATTGCAAAGAGCCGACCGGCCAAATGACATAAGTATCAAATAACAGCGGAAGCAAAAGGTGCCATAAGATGGCTTTAACCAAAATACGACCGGTTAGCCATAACCCACAAGGCAACCGACCAGGCCGCCAAGCTAGTCGTCCTCATCGTAGCAAAACTCATGAACGTCAATCCCTTGGGGGTTAACCTTCTCTGCAACAAATAAGCAAAGCAAATGAGTACAAAAATGTACTCGTAAGACTTACGGGTAACAAACCTAGTTAGTACTACATGCAGGCTTTACTCAAAGGAGAAGGCTCAAAGGTTATTTTCAGCATAAAGCAAATTTCATTTGCAATAGATAATATGTTGAAGGCAGTTTTCACAATCTGAATTTTATTTGCATAAATAACAGCGAGACAGTAATGTATTAACATAAAGACAGCCTGTAGATGACTAACCCAATAGCCATCACAACAATAGCACGAATTACCCATTCGTACCACCCATGTCAAGTTTTAATTTAAAAGGTTGTAGTCTAACTCTTGAAAAGCTTACCCAAGCGTGTCCATAACCTAGGACGAGGCTATTCGAATAGTTTTAACCCTGCAGGGGTGTACCAATGTACCCACACTTCAGACCGTCTTTTTGCCACTAGATTAAGCACACTTCCGAAGGTATGCCGGCACGACTAAGTCCTACGAGACATTTCCAATATTGTGTATCAACTACGAGCCGCTTGTATGAACCGAAGCCCATACGCTTACATTGTAAAGCCGAAAGTCAACTACCCTATAGGGTTAAAGCTTCCGGACAGCTATAATGCTCCCACACATAAGCCACCTCATTTTACCACAACACACACACGCCCACCTGCGACTCGTAGCTAACACATGCTAAAGTACTATGTCAAGAGAGGTCCCATTTTCCTCTAGTGTAGTCAGCACGCAAAATTTCCTGGATAACAGAGACTCACAAGATGTTCGGTCCTTAATTGACTCGGGCACCATTCCAGTCACACCCAAAAGCACATCATCTTACCAATGTGCCCAAGTCGAAATCATTTTGTTTTCATTTTTAGTTTACACAAATAAACATAGCCCAAAGGCTGAATCATAAATTCATAAGAAGTTTGTGTGATCAAGGTTATCGACTAAGTCGATAACCGCCCAATTCTACCGGTAACTAAGCATTGCTAAGCATCATATCACAAAGACAATAAAAGACCATAAATCATCCACCGGGCTCTAATTCACCAGTGAGGATAATAACCTAGGGTAGTGGCGGGGGTGAACAATTTCAGGGAAACTATGCAATGGGATTAGCTACCTCTAATCAACAAAATTACTCTTGACACAAGGAGGAGCACGCTTACTTAGGTTTTGCAGACAAGATATTAGACTTTTAAAAGTAATAGGAGCAATATGATCAAATGGTGTTACACTGCTTGCCTTGCTGGAGATCACTTTCTTGCTGCAGAGGATCACTCACGTAATCAATAATTTCTTCGAAACCTAACGCAAAAATACGATAAAACCAATAAGAACGAAGAACACCAAAAGAAACTCAAAAGAAAAAGTTATCCAAACCTCATGAAATTTACACAGCAGCAAGAGAATGATTTTAATTGAATTTAGAAACAAGAATCAAGTCATTTGATCTAAGTATGAAAAAGTTATAGCTAAAACCATTTCTCTCAGCCTAGAAATTCAACTAAATTAATTGCTGGCACTGTTCATGGCATAAATTTCTAGAATGATCTAAAGTGTGAAATTTTTATGGTAGGTGGATAAAGGCATCCTGAGAACAGCAAAGTTGAGTTTACCTAATTTGGAGTTAAAATGAAATACTTATGATTTTTCTAAGTTGTAAAACTAGCACATATCATTTTTCAGTAATAAAAGCATGATCTAAACCTATTTCATATTAAAGTGTGCTAACAGAGAAATTTAACAAGATTGAGTTTGCACATTTTGGAGTTATACAGAAAAAGTTATGCATTTTACAAGGTTCACATTAATTTCTGGAATATTCAATAATGACTAAAATCAAGCTAACAATGTTTATAAAATTTTCTATTACAAAAACATGTCTAAAAGCATTTTTAGATTAAACTTTAAGGAAACATGAATTTATTACAGTTGGAACCATCCAAAAAGGATTTAAAATGAATTAGTTAAGAGTTTTCAAAGTTTAATACAATTTTACAGTTAGCAAATAAAGGCTTAACGAAATAAAATCAAATTTAACAGAAAGAAAATGACGTGGACGAATGTGGGCCGTTGATCACAAATCAAACGGCCCACGCGCGTCGCATCGCAACGTACGCGCACAAGGAGGCCCACGAGGCTCATCGTTGGATCAATATCCAACGGTCCACGTAGATTGGGTCGTTCGGGGACTCGAACAGCTCACTCAATCTCGACCATAGATCTTGAGATGGAGGGCTCAAGGCGACCCGAACGGCACATCGATCTCAACCGCTCATCGCGAGATGGACGGCCCGCAACGATTGGGAGCTCGGGTGGTCCGAACGACCACTCTGATCTAGACCGTTGATCTCAAGATCGACGGTCCACGATCAGCGCAAATAACACATGTGGGTTTTAATCGCGCGGGGAGGTTTAAAAGCGCGGGCCCACGTGTAAGTGACACACAGGGCTACTTAGGACAGTAGTTAATTACAAATCTAATTATTAGTTATGATTAGCAATTAATTGTGTCCTAAAGCTACCGCACAGAGAGGATTTTAAGTGGGAGAGGGCCCACATGACAGTGGCACAATATACCACTACAGACCGCCATTAATTGCTACCAATGATTAGCAATTAATTAAACCCAAACTTGTCCTAACGACTCCGTCACTGCGATTCAGGCCTACGGGCCCACATGATAGTGACTCATGGAGTCATTTTAAGACAGTCATTAAATGTTAACCCAATGATTAGCAATGATTAACATTTAATGAGTAAATCTGTCTAATCGACAAAACCCGATGGCGACTCGGCCGCAAAAACCGGCGTGAACAACGGCTCGTCGCCGGCGGCTCCGGCCATGGCGGCGCAACCTAAAGACCAAAATGGGTTCGCAATAACCTTGCGGACCCGATGGTGATTACCTCGACGGCGGCGACCTAAAATGCATGGCGAAAAGAACAGTGGGGACATTTCGCCAAAAATGAAAAGGACGAAAGCTCGCAATAGTCCACAACAATGTGTATATGACCCCAATTTTATAAGCGATAATGGGACCTTGTTCATGACATTCTTGTTCATAATTAACAATTTGGAATTCTTTGTTATCAATTGAAACCTCCTTTTCTTGCCAAAGTCCAATAACCTATTTGAAGTTTGAAGGAAATACAAGATGAAACTTGTATTGTGATGGAAGTATTTTCCTTAAAGCCTAAATAAATTATCTAGATTAAAAATAATTTTTGTTGAATTTCTAGAAATTATTTGGTTTCTGAAAAATATTTACCTTTAAATAAACACTTTCGGGCTACAATAATTATTTATGTATTTTACAAAGTGATAATGTGATTTTAAAATTTATTTGGGAAATATATCATCCCAGTAGCCTCAGTAAAAATTTCATGATTTTACAAATTTATTTGCTATTTTAAACCCAGATCAAACCTTTGAGCAATTGAATAGGTTACGGTCAATTAATCCGTGCGAACCTAAACCTATGCTGTAGTAGCTACTCGAGCCACGTGGTTGAGTCCAACCAAGTGCAACCGGTCGACTCTGTCGCGCGCGGCGCGAGCCCAAATCCCATACGTGACGTGAGCCGTCGATCTCCAATCGAACGGGCGGGATCGTGATATCACGCGAGCTGTCCACGTGTGCGCCCTGATCTCCGCCGTTGGATCCCGATCTAACGATCGAGATCGATGTATGCAATCGGACAACTCCGGATCCCTTTTCAATCTCCACCGTTCATTTCGATCCATGGCGCCTCCTTTTCGTTTTAAACCTAAAGCGCGCTTTATTTTGGCCGTCGATTCAAATCCTCTGGCGTCCTCTTTTCGCGTGCTATTAAGGCTGCGTTTCTGCGGGCGTTAGATTTTCATTGTATGGTCCAGAGCGATGTATGCATTCGGACGACTCCGGATTCCCTCTCGATCTCCGCCGTCCATTCTTGATCTAACCACGTTGCTCGTTTCATTTTGAAATCAGAGGCTCGCTTTTATTTGGACCTTTGGATTTAAATCCCACGTCGCTCCTTTTGACCGAGCGCAATTAAGACTCAAATTTAGTGGGCCGTTGGATTTTAATCGTAGGGTCTAGATTTGTGTATGCAATCGGACCATCCGGTTCATTTTCCCATCTTGACCGTAGAAATCTAATCCAACGGTGCCGTGTCATCTCATCTAATTGAGTGACGTGTATTCCTTTATTTGACCGTTGGATTCCAATCCAACGTCCAGATTTGAAAGTAGACCCCACATTTCCTTTGGGCTCCGTTTTAATCTAGATCGACCGATTGAGATCGCACGGCCCATATTAAAAGATACCGATTAAAACCTTTTAACCTCTCTATTTATCATGGCCGCCCATTTCTAATCGGACGGCTGATGTTCTTTTGAGCTTTAGGAGGCGCGCGATCGAGGATGACAGGTGTAACACCCACTCGACATTTAGCACGGAATGCTACCAAACTAACATTAAACAATTCTAAGCCAAAACATCCTACCAAATTTTTGGAGAACCTCCCTGTATTATTAACTACTGTGAGGTTCCAATATTTGAATAAACGTATATAATTAATCCAACATTCAAGCATAATCAATAGTCATTCAAAACATGAAAGCAATTAGCATATCCAGAGATATCCAAAAGACACTACCTATCATTATTACACTTAATCCAATGCATGAAGCATAATCATAAACAATCTCTAAGCGAGTTGCTCCTTTATTAAAGTATGAACTAAAAATTTATCAACTTTTAAGGTGGATGGTAGTGTGTGTGTCCAACTCAAGTCTACTCCCTCCCATGCATGCCATTCTTGCAAGTGGTACCTAAAAACACAACAAAAGCAAGGGTGAGTCCAAAGACTCAAGTACCAATAATGAAACATTAATCTCACATTTACATCATCAACATTCCATTCCAAAGCTTTACATAAAAACATATCTCATGAGGTATGTATGCGAATATGCAATGCAACTTTTCTCTTTCACTCTTTGTCGCATTTCACCGTGTAATGCGAGATATGCGACCGCCGCCGCATACCATGCTGTGCTCGCAAGCACAGGGGACCAATTGCCCAATACTCCGCAAGTAAAGGGACCTCAAGCCCACACTCCACAAGTGTGGGGACCTCAAGCCCGTCATATACATGACGGGGATCTCAACAAATGCTTGGTCACCACGTGACCAAGTCTTTATTTGTCAACATGATGCATATGCACACATCATGAATCATCATAATCATACCTCCTCAGCAATATCACTTATGAATTTAACTCATTCATACTTCTATCATTCATATCATAAGCATTTACCATCTTTAATCAACATATCACACTATCAATTAAGCATAGCTAATATGTATCAAAACATAGCACTCCACTGTCATCAAAAATTCATAATTACTCTATCAAGCAGTACTTGCAACCACCAAGATAATTTGGTACTCATCACAATATCATCCATTCATGGCTATTATGACCCAAACACAACAGATCCTGACATACAAGCATAATAATACAATAACCGGATACTTGCCTCAACCGTGCGAGAGCGGTGGGCCTGAAGTGGTCGCTGCCCACAGGATCTCGCTCCCACTGAACATAGAGATAACCCAATCTAAGACCAACATACTGGACCAAAAGCATAAATAACAACACAATTGAACTCTCTAAACTTCAGGGCATTTTCCAATCTTCCAATTTCTAGCGATCGCTTTTGGTGTTCACTGCGGACAGTCAACTTCTAAAATACATAACTTTCTGCTCCGGAGTCCAAATAGGATGTTCTTGGACTTTCTGGAAAGGTAATTAAATTACCTAAATAAACTTAGTTGGGGAGCCCTTTTGATTATGCCAACTATTGCCTCTACCAAGCCAACCTACAGAACAACAATTTTCACGTTGGTTTCTCTAGACAGTACACTAAAACCACCATAACTTTTGCTACGAAGGTCCAAATCTTACGTTCTTTATCTCTATGAAAAGGTATAGAAATTACCTACATTTGTCGTTATGCTGAGATCCTCTGATTTCGTCCTTAAATAATAGATTAACTCAGTTTTCTACGGACTGTCAGAATGTTGACAGATTAACCCGACAGCGGCACTAAACAATTCATAACTTTCTAACCGTTAATCGGATTTTGGCGTTCTTGGCGGCCACTGAAAGCTAGGATCATTATCTAAATAACTCTAGGAGACCAAAACTCCTAATTCGGCCTCTAAACACCCGAAACTGACCACGCAATAATCTGGACAGAACGCGATCTATTAAACTGACACAAATCAATCTACCAAACGACATCAACCGCAACTATTACGCATCAAACAACGAATAACACGCGACGTTACCCTTGTAGAATCGCAGCAAGATGATGAACTCTCCCCACGAAGTTGATCTCCTCTCCTTTCTTCACTTGATCGATGAGCGAGGAGCACCGCGGCGAGGAAGGAGGCACCAATGGAGGGCACCACTATGGAGGAGAGGTGTGCTACGATGGCTGTGCTACGGTGCGGCGGCACTGTAGCTACAGTGCACGTGGGTTTTCCCCTTCCTTTTATTGGTGGCCGACCCCTCATGGGCCTCTGGGCCAAGGCCCAAGGCCCAAGTTGAAAAGCTGCAGAAACCCCCTTTTTATGTCTAATTTCTCTTTTGAGCGCTTTCTTTCGTAGAATAAATTGGAGTATTACATTAAAACCCCTCTTTCTCTGTTCAATCGCTTTGCTAAAGAAATATTCCCCGATTTTAATTATTCTCTCGATTTAATTATTCTCTCCGATTTAATTTTTGGGGTATTACATTCTACCCTCCTTAAATAGAATTCGACCCGAATTCTATTCAACCTCAACACAAAAAACCTTTGCTAAAGATTTACTAACATTACTATGTACTGTGAAAAACTTTGGATAAAGCTCGCGCATGCAGACTCCAATTCCCAAGTCGCCTCCTCTCGGGCTAATGGGACAAAGGCACCTTGACACAAACCAACGACTTGTGCCTCGGCACTCGCTCGACCTCTCTAACAACGCACGGATGCTACTCAAAGGTCGGCGGCTCGCGAAACTTCAAACTTGGACCTCTCGGTACTCACTCAAGCCTTTGGGACAAACAAGGCGATGTGTACTTGGCGCTTGGACTCACTACGGTCCTAACGTTTTGCCAACTAGCGAAAACAACCCAATATACCTTGGGGCAACCCCTAGTGGTACCGAACCACGCAACATGTGCATAGAACAACGAACTTTTGTTCCACCTATTAGCGGACTTTTTCACCCTAAGAAAGATCGCCTCCTTTAACGAGGACACACAACGAACTCGCTTTAAACACACTCTTACACCGACATAGCCCAATGAAAAATGAAGGACTATCATCGCAACCAAGTGTTACCAACTCGGTACTAACAAGAGTCAAGTTGAATCGAAGATTTATCACGAAAATCTTTCCACCTTCAAATTAGACAATTTGCAAATAAACACCACATCCGCTAAAGGAGAAATCTCTCGAATAACCAAATCTAACATTTCTTTTATTCTTTACGAACCGATAAGAACCACACATACCAACATAAAGCCAAGCTCATCTTTGCAAAAGACAAAGGTCAACGACATAGAACTTAAACGAAAATCGGAAAACAATTCACTTCTTGAGGAAGCATCAATTTAATGATTTCTCTTGTAGGACCAAAATTTCCGTCAAGCTATGGAATCCCAATCATCGCACAACACACTAACTTGTTACTCTTAACTTGGCGATCTCAATGCCAAGCCCAAATCAAACGCCTTGTCTACACCTTTGAAGAGGGACTCGATGATTTCACAAAACATTCTCTAACCGATTCCCTTCTTGATAGAATTCATTTGATGATGGCTTTTCAGAAAGTATCCCCAAATTAGATCTCTCACGATCATATCACCTCAACCCTTTTTAGGACAAACATTTGATTCTACATCACACACTCATGTACTACATCGGAAGGGTGTTATCAACGATCATCCCACTGTTGCAATCCACCCTTATTCTACTTCCTCTGCACATAATCTTTGGGCGACTCAAAGTTCTAGCATAACAATGCAAAGTCCACATTTAACCTCCAAGACTCTTGCAACTAACTTCTCATATAAAGGATAGGAAATACTTAGATTAAATCCCTAAAAATCCATAATTCCCACATACTCACTTATTAATATCCTCATGAAAATATTTTCTTGACCCGGTTACCTTTACAAAGATTATAACTCTTAGAAGGTTACTCAATCAAAACCAAATCACTCTTGACATTACTCAACATTTTCTATTATCCCATTAATTGACATGACAATTCGATTACTTTGTAATCCCACTCTCATTAAACCACGTCATCGAAAATAACCATTCACAACCTCGCAATACTACCAAATTACGATACTCTATAAAATTGATCAAGATTTTTATACTCTTGGTAATTCTAATGTCCCACCTGAAGTGAACAAAAGATCTTGGATCACAATCACTATAGGTTCTACTAGCTTTAACAATGTAATCAGTTTAACCCCATAAGACAATCTTCCATTGAGATAGACTTCTCTCAAAGAACTATATTACGAAATTATTTCATCCTCCAATGCTCATCGAATAACTTACAACCCAAGTTTCACAACTACAATTATTGAACACCTCAAAAGACTCAGGTGAAACGAATAGGTT
Source organism: Ampelocalamus luodianensis (assembly GCA_036346255.1). Classification (NCBI taxonomy): domain Eukaryota; kingdom Viridiplantae; phylum Streptophyta; class Magnoliopsida; order Poales; family Poaceae; genus Ampelocalamus; species Ampelocalamus luodianensis. The sequence goes on from JAYEVH010000555.1 coordinate 94,878, forward strand.
GATTCTTCCTCAAAAGAAAGAGCGAATGGAATCAATTTTCATCAACTAGGAAAACATGTGCCACCCACAGTGAACACAAGACCAAGGAAAACTGTCACTTAGGCCAAGTACTCGAAAAACATAAGGGAATGTCAACAGTCGAGGGCTCAAGCCCTACTGAAAGCGAATACCAAACCACAAATGAGAAGAAGGTAATTCCCTTTGAAAATTGATAAACTCTTATAGAACAAGCGCATAAGGTTTAAGCACTCTCAAATAAAGCGCAAGATGCTAAACGAGACTTAAAGCTCAATTACTTATACTTGACTCATTCCTTTAACAAGGAAGGTTATTTTCTGTGATTACTACATCACTTTGCTAGCTTAAACAAGAAAAGCTCTTAAGAACAAATCGTAGGAACAACTTAAGAACCAATAAAATCTTTCAACATGTCACTTTGCTCAAAGCAACTCAATCACCACATAACTCAAGCGATCCAATTGATCACCATCGCAAAACTCGAAACACTTCTACAAAATCCAAGTTACGAAAGACGATCAAATTTCTTTATTTCTAAAAGAATCATCACCACACACAAGTCACAATCTCTTGCAGATAATCTTACTAACATCAAGAATAATATACTCTGAACATGAATATTTATCATCAACTATTCCATTAGAAAGCCCCCAAAGTTTCACTAATTTGTTCCATACTACCTTTTCATCCCATCTTCAAAATGAGAGTATATCAAAATCATACAACATCACTACATCAACTTCTTAAGTTTAGAAGGGGTCTATTACCCAATTGAAAAGCTCCTACCAAAACCCTTTCATCAAGGACACAAGTTCATCCAATTATTTCACAATCATGTGGGCATAAGCCACCTATTATATCATATCAGTTCAACTTTTAGCGATGCTCATTATCAAACTTCAACACACAACGGTTATCGACAACCCTTGTTGTTATCAATAAGCCGTTATAAAATCTAGTTGCTACCTACTTTCCTTCCCAAATCACATGGATATTAACAAGCACATATTCAACTGTTCCTCCTCACATTGGATTTCGGCAAAAAAAAACACTAAAACTTCAAAAAAATCAAAATCTTCTATCGATCAAGAGTCTCAACAACACTACAACCAAATTCATCACGTCATCCTACATAGAAGAACTACATAGAACTCCTCCCATAATTTCTAGATCCACCGATATTCAATCTGTTCAACCGGTTGTACACAATTATAATAACTAATCATACTAGGAATATGTAAACTGGTATTCCTCTAATTTTCCTTTCCACACAATTAAATTAATCCATGGGAACCAAAGAACCCAACAAATTTAACAACCTAAATAGTTTTAATGACCAGACTAGTTCATCAAGGTTCCATACATCTTGATATCTCTCAATCACTACTCATATATACCGTTCATCAAGAACTAGAAAAAGACAACATCATCCTAATCAATTTCATTTCCAAGGTTACTAATTAATATTAATTATTCACCATACCAATGACTCAACTTGATATCCATACCATATCGAGTTATTTGATTACAATCTCTGATTTAACCATAACAAGGCATCAGAAAAGGATTTTAGCAATTTCCAACAGAAAAGAGATGCATTAAACTTCATCACTCGGAATAATCCAAAAGAAATACATAGAGCAAAAGTTTTCTCATGTTAACAAACTTGCAATGAAACTCTCATTACCCAAACTTTCAAGCGAATACATGAGTCATTCTTTTCAATGAGAAAGAAGAAACAACCATGGAATTATCGGTAATGCCAATTGAGGGCGATCACTAGTAGTAAAGCGACTCAACGATGAAAAACAATACTTGTTTGAGAGAACCATTAGAGACCATTGAAACACAACCATTACCATGAACCACGAACCCAAGAGAAAATCATCATCCACCATCGAACAAGAATTTGCCAAGATTGAGGTCGAGAAGGAAAACAACTTTCAAAGCAGCTCACGCTCAACTCCACGCAACTATGGTATTTGGGTAACTACTCTATTCGTCTACCACGAGCGGTGGTATAACCCGACAAAGTCCAAGGCCACAATCACGGCCTCCACTTCTTATCCACTATCACCGACACGCATTAACAATATAATCAAATATGATTATACATGATCATCTCATGGTAATCATATAATAGATTTATAGTTATAGAATATCATAACATACCATTTCATAGATTAACAACAAGAAAGATAGCACGAGGCAATTCAACAATTGCTCAACAAATGAAACATAGCAGCGAGATATTGCGGAAGCAATGTAATTCCCAACCCCACCTCTGTGTACGATTGTGTCAATTTAATATTTTTTCTATTAACCACGGACCTAAAGCCCGCTCGATACCAAGCAGTAACACCTCATTTCAAGCATTTAGCCGGAATGCTACCAAACTAACATTAAACAATTCTAAGCCAAAATATCCTACAAATTTTTGCGAACCTCCTCGTATTATTAACTACTGGGAGGTTCCAATATTTGAATAAAACGTATATAATTAATCCAACATTCAACATAATCAATAGTCATTCAAAACATGAAAGCAACTAGCATATCAGAGATATCCAAAGACACTACCTATCATTATTACACTTAATCCAATGCATGAAGCATAATCATAAACAATCTCTAAGCGAGTTGCTCCTTTATTAAAGTATGAACTAAAAATTTATCAACTTTTAAGGTGGATGGTAGTGTGTGTGTCCAACTCAAGTCTACTCCTCCCATGCATGCCATTCTTGCAAGTGGTACCTAAAACACAACAAAAGCAAGGGTGAGTCCAAAGACTAAACAAGTACCAATAATGAAACATTAATCTCACATTTACATCATCAACATTCCATTCCAAAGCTTTACACAAAACATATCTCATGAGGTATGTATGCGAATATGCAATGCAACTTTTCTCTTTCACTCTTTGTCACATTTCACCGTGTCACGAGATATGCGACGCCGTCGCCGCATACCATGCACTGCTGCTCGCAAGCACAGGGACCATTGCCCAATACTCCATAAGTAAAGGAACCTCAAGCCCACACTCCACAAGTGTGGGGACCTCAAGCCCGTCATATACATGACGGGATCTCAACAAATGCTTGGTCACCACGTGACCAAGTCTTTATTTTGTCAACATGATGCATATGCACACATCATGAATCATCATAATCATACCTCCTCAGCAATATCACTTATGAATTTAACTCATTCATACTTCTATCATTCATATCATAAGCATTTACCATCTTTAATCAACATATCACACTATCAACTAAGCATAGCTAATATGTATCAAAATATAGCACTCAACTGTCAAACAATTCATAATTACTCTATCAAGCAGTACTTGCAACCACCAAGATAATTTGGTACTCATCACAATATCATCCATTCATGGCTATTATGACCCAAACACAAACAGTCCTGACATACAAGCATAATAATACAATAACAGGATACTTGCCTCAACGAGTGCGAGAACGGTGGGCGCGAAGTGTCTGCTGCCCTGAGATCTCGCTCCCACCTGAACATAGAGATAACCCAATCTAAGACCAACATACTGGACCAAAGCATAAATAACAACACAATTGAACTCTCTAAACTTGAGGGCATTTTCCAATCTTCCAATTTCTAGCGATCGCTTTTGGTGTTCACTGCGGACAGTCAACTTCTAAAATACATAACTTTCTGCTCCGGAGTCCAAATAGGATGTTCTTGGACTTTCTGGAAAGGTAATTAAATTACCTAAATAAACTTAGTTGGGGAGCCCTTTTGATTATGCCAACTATTGCCTCTACCAAGCCAACCTACAGAACAACAATTTTCACGTCGGTTTCTCTGGACAGTACACTAAAACCACCATAACTTTTGCTACGAAGGTCCAAATCTTGCGTTCTTTATCTCTATGAAAAGGTATAGAAATTACCTACATTTTTCGTTATACTGAGATCCTCTAATTTCGTCCTTTAATAATAGATTAACTCCGTTTTCTACGGACTGTCAGAATGTTGACATATTAACCAGACAGCGACACTAAACAATTCATAACTTTCTAACCGTTAATCGGATTTTGGCGTTCTTGGCGGCCACTGAAACCTAAGAACATTATCTACATAACTCTAGGAGACCAAAACTCCTAATTTGGCCTCTAAACACCCGAAACTGACCGCGCAATAATCTGGACAGAACGCGATCTATTAAACCGACGCAAATCAATCTACCAAACGACATCAACCGCAACTATTATGCATCAAACAACGAAGAACACGCGACGTTACCCTTGTAGAATCGCAGCAAGATGATGAACTCTCCCCACGAAGTTGATCTCCTCTCCTTTCTTCACTTGATCGGCGCAGGAGCACCGACGGCGAGGAAGGAGGCACCAATGGAGGCACCACCATGGAGGAGGCGTGCTACGATACAAGAGGTGCTACGATCTTGCGGCACTTTGTAGCTACGATGCACGAGGGTTTTCCCCTTCCTTTTATTGGTGGCCGACCCTCATGGGTGTAACATCCCAAAGTTACATTACCAAAATAAAAATTAATAAAGTTATTCTTTTATTGGATTTTTGAGTTTCATTAATGTTTTTTGTTTTCTTAAATCTATAAGATTCTAAAAGTCAAAAATAAAATTTATTGAGTTTTATGAGTTTTATTTGATTTAAAGTGAAAATAAAATTTCATGTAATTTCTATAATTTTACGCAATTTTAAAAGCTTTTTCCTAAATATTTTAAAGCCAAAATAATTTATTTACAAAAACTATTACCAATTATAAGTTGGAACTATTTTATTTAAGTCCAAAATAACTCTAGAAATTTCTGTGAATTTTTCTAGAATTTTTGGATTTTATTTGCTATATTCGAAAAGTCCCTTTTTTTATTTTTCTAATATCTAGCAATTAAAAATGAATTGCTGTCCGCAAATAAAAACCAAATTTTTGTTGAAAATATTTTATTTAAGCTCAAAATACCCTATTTAACTACTCTGAAAATTCATTGAATTTTTAGACCTATACTACTATTTTTCAAGTTTAAAAACAATTTTTAGCAATATAAAAATAATTACTGTGTAATAATAAAAATTTTATTATTATTATTAATATTTTATTTGAATTCAGAATGTTGTATTTAATATCTTTAATTTATTTCGGATTTTTCGGAATTAATTCGCTATTTTTCCGGAATTAATTGGTGTTTTTCCGAATTTTCAAAAGGAATATTCCTTGGATATTCCCTGGAATATTCTGTCTGCTACAGTAACTCCGGCGAAGACGTAATTTCCGACCATAACTCCGGCGAGCAATTCCCGCCAAACCGTTACTCCTTTGCCCCTATAAATTGAACCGTAGCTTCTCCACCCCATTCCGCACATCCCTCTCGCTCAGATTTGCCAAAATCCTCCCGGAGACCCCTCTGCTAGCCCTTCTTCTCCAACTCCGGCGACAACTCCGGCGAGCCCGATCTCCTCATCCGTAGCTCCGTTGTTCGCCAAATTTTACCGGTGAGTTCCTCTCGAGATTCTCTACATTTCTATTCAAGCCGAATTTTGATTATCATGTTGGTTCACCGTGGCCACAAAAGTACCGACGGTCTTCTTCTCCAACTCCGGCGACAACTCCGGCGAACCCGATCTCCTCATCCGTTGCTCCGTTGTGCACCAAATTTGACCGGTGAGTTCCTATTGAGATTCGCCACATTTCTATTCAAGTGGAATTTTGATTTACTTAATTGTTCATCACCGGCCACATTTTCTTCCCTAAGTCCGATGAGTACTTCGTCGAGCCCGATCTCTTCATCCAATGGGTAATTACTCGAACCCTTTTACCTACATGTTCCTTTCAATATTATCTACCTTTCTATTCAAACAAAATTTTGAATTTCGCAATAATTCGTAACTGTCATGTCACGCCACCTCCTTGCCTCCCAAGCCCACGTGGCGACTGTGTGTCTTGCTATGCGTGGTGTACTATTCCTTAGGCCGGTCCACCGTGGACCAAACCCCATTTTCATGGACCCGGGCCCACATGTCATTGACTCCAACCATTTTTTCTTTACAAAATAAATTCGACCGAAAATTCATTTTCCCACCTGCAGACATCATGCAAACACAATAAAGGGATTTCCTTCAGAAAAATAATTCCTTAAATTCGGAATTTCATCTTTTCTTGTGATAATCAACCTTCCGGTGTTCGTTCTCCTTCATACGAACTCCTATTAAGTCGATTCAACTTCCTAAATTCATATAAAGTCGATACCTTCCTCCGATATTTATCTTGGATTTTATTTGAGTGTTATTTGAATTTAGCTCGTTTTCAGCGTATAGATTTAAGCGACTTGGACGATCGGATTTCACGCCGTTTAAGAACAACGAGTAATCAAACAAGGCAAGTTATACCTTGATCATATTGATCCCATTATTTTAAATTATTTATATTCTGTTTTTAAATTATTATTGCATGCTTATTTATATTGGTAATATAAATTCACGATTTTCAATTCATAGTTATACCTAAATCCTTTGTATGACCCATGTTGATATTGAATCAAACACATTGACACCCTAGATAAAACACGGTTGATCGATAGTATGAACTAGGATCATTTAAACGTATTGCTTAGTCATGCGTATAGACCAAACTTGTTTCATTTGGGAATTTCACCAACAATCAATTATTGTTTAAATTATACCCTTGGCATTGGTGTGTCATGGGAGTTTTACAAATGACTTAGAAAACAAAATAAAACGGGTTTGGACTTGGCGAAATGGATGATTGGTGGAGTGCAGTTTATGCAGGCTTAATCTGGTTAGGGTTAAGGCCGGGGTTTTATGGAAAGTCGCCCAAGTCGATTAAGGACCGGTCTTGGCGCATGATGCTACGCCTCACGGTACCACCACATGTCTGTGTGGGCGGGACTTGGCTAAATAATTTGTGATGTCTTAGTGTCATTTGTGCTATGTTGTTGGTATGGGTGTTGGTCGACAGTGAGACCCATCCAGCGCAAGAGGGCTTAGGAGGATGGCTAGTCAATGGTAGCGAAACCTTAGCGGGCATAAATACATTAAGACAGAACATTGTAAAGGCCTCGTGATAATCACTTAGTCGCACACCTTCGGAAGTGTGTCAGACGGACATTGAAAGTTGATTATCTCTTGTGGGTAAAGCTGTACAACCTCTGCAGAGTGTAAAACTATTCGAATAGCCGTGTCCACGGTCATGGACATGCTAGCAGAACTACTCAAAGTTAGACTTTGGTTTTGTCTGAAAAAGACTTCTTTAAAACTGGTTTATCCAAATGGGAATTGGGCAGGAAGCCATGTGATAGGAGGGTATCCTTCACCATTCATGTGTAAATGTTATCGACTATAAAATTGAGAATTTATAAAAGAATTTTAGCTATAAAATAAGCGCTGGAACTTAGTACCGATATTTAAAGGAAATCTTTGCTTTATGCAAATAAACCAATAAGCCATCCTTTGTTACATCCATATATGCATGTCATTACATTTACTTGTGGGTGTAACTTGCGAGCACAGTAGTTGTGCTCATACTTGCTTTATGCAAACAAATTTGAGAGAGAAGGACTTTGCTACCGTGTGGATCTCGGCGACTAGGCGCTACGATCGATTGCACAGTGGCGATTGGTCGGACTCTACTACTTCTTCGTCTTCATTGTGTTCTTTATTGTTGGCTTGTAAGCCTCTTTTGTAATAAACTCGTTGATTATTAATAAAGTTGTGATATGAATTTGTTACCATATTTGTTCTTGTGTGAACTAGCGACTGATCATGGGACTAGTTCAGAAATGCACAGAGGATCTGGGATGGTAATCTCGGGTTCTGACAAATTGGTATCAGAGCCGTATCGACTATAGGTCGTGACCTAGTTAGAATGGCCGTTAGTTGAAAATTTCAAAACTTATTTTATAACAAGAAAAAGAATAATTTGTTCTCTCCTCATCCTAGTCATCTATCTTTAGCTTCTTCATAGCAATTCTTTCTTACCTAATCCTTTCTTCACCATTTTATAATGTTAAATGGATCCTCTCTCCCTTGGAAATTTCTATAGATGATCAAAACGTTTCTTAACCCTTACGTTCAAGACTACAAGACATGGAGCCATCGAGAAAGTATCGTCGTCTCCACCATTCAAGGACAATGTACAAGATATACCGAAGATCGTTTTGTCAGCCAAGCCATATAGCTTAAGTGTACCAAGACTCATTCTGTGTATTGAGTCGTTCCACCAACTTACGAGTATCGATCGAGTAGAACGTTGTATTGTTTCTTAACTTGTATGGCATGTTTTCTTTTGGTACGTCGTATATAGATCTTTTGATCTTGTATACAACGTTTGCTTTAAATGGGTAGACTTCTTCCCTCACAGCTCTCTCTCTCTCACCATTTGCTATTCTCTTACAATCCATTGGACTCCTAACCTATCGATGCGCTTGGAACTTAAAAGACCAGTCGACACTTCAAAACTTCGGACAAACTCAAAACCCCTGGATGTAAAACCAACTTGAAGATAGACTCTCTATCTCTCAATTCATTTATCCTTTGTCCGTCTTCTTTCTTTCTAGCCTCTCCGAATCTCGGGGACGAGATTCCTTTTAAGGGGGGTAGTTTGTAACATCCCAAAGTTCATTACAAAATAAAAATTAATAAAGTTATTCTTTTATTGGATTTTTGAGTTTCATTAATGTTTTTTTGTTTTCTTAAATCTATAAGATTCTAAAAGTCAAAAATAAAATTTATTGAGTTTTATGAGTTTTTATTGGATTTAAAGTGAAAAATAAAATTTCATGTAATTTCTATAATTTTCTGCAATTTTAAAAGCTTTTTCCTAAATATTTTAAAGCCAAAATAATTTATTTACAAAAACTATTACCAATTATAAGTTGGAACTATTTTATTTAAGTCCAAAATAACTCTAGAAATTTCTGTGAATTTTTCTAGCATTTTTGGATTTTATTTGCTATATTCTAAAAGTCCTTTTTTTATTTTTCTAATATCTAGCAATTAAAAATGAATTGCTGTCCGCAAATAAAAACCAAATTTGTGTTGAAAATATTTTATTTAAGCTCAAAATACCCTATTTAACTACTCTGAAAATTCATTGAATTTTTAGACCTATACTACTATTTTTCAAGTTTAAAAACAATTTTTAGCAATATAAAAATAATTACTGTGTAATAATAAAAATTTTATTATTATTATTAATATTTTATTTGAATTCAGAATGTTGTATTTAATATCTGTAATTTATTTCGGATTTTTCGGAATTAATTCGCTATTTTTCCGGAATTAATTGGTGTTTTCCGAATTTTCAAAGGAATATTCCTTGGATATTCCTGGAATATTCTGTCTGCTACAGTAACTCCGGCGAAGACGTAATTTCGGCCATAACTCCGGCGAGCAATTCCCGCCAAACCGTTACTCGTTTGCCCTATAAATTGAACCGTAGCTTCTCCACCCCATTCCCATCACATCCTCGCTCAGATTTGCCAAAATCCTCCGGAGAACCCTCTGCTAGCCCTTCTTCTCCAACTCTGGCGACAACTCCGGCGAGCCCGATCTCCTCATCCGTAGCTCCGTTGTTCGCCAAATTTTACCGGTGAGTTCCTCTCGAGATTCTCTACATTTCTATTCAAGCCGAATTTTGATTATCATGTTGGTTCACCGTGGCCACAAAAATACAAGCGGTCTTCTTCTCCAACTCGCGACAACTCCGTGAACCCGATCTCCTCATCCGTTGCTCCGTTGTGCACCAAATTTGACCGGTGAGTTCCTATTGAGATTCGCCACATTTCTATTCAAGTGGAATTTTGATTTACTTAATTGTTCATCACCGCCACATCTTCTTCCCTAAGTCCGATGAGAACTTCGTCGAGCCCGATCTCTTCATCCGTTGGGTAATTACTCGAACCCTTTTACCTACATGTTCCTTTCAATATTATCTACCTTTCTATTCAAACAAAATTTTGAATTTCGCAATAACCGAATGCTTGTCATGTCACGGCCACTCACCGCCCTGAGCCCGCGTGGCGACCTATGTGTGCTTGCGCATGGTGGTACTATTCCTTAGGCAGGTCACGTGGACTAAACCCCATTTTCATGGACCGGCCCACATGTCATTGACTCAACCATTTTTCTTTACAAAATAAATTCGTAGAAAATTCATTTTCCCACTCGCAGACATCATGCTAACACAATAAAGGATTTCTTGGAAAAATAATTCCTTAAATTCGGAATTTCATCTTTTCTTGTGATAATCAACCTTAGGGTGTTCGTTCTCCTTCATACGAACTCCGATTCCGTCGATTCAACTTCCTAAATTCATATAAAGTCGATACCTTCCTCCCGGTATTTATCTTGGATTTTATTTGAGTGTTATTTGAATTTAGCTCATTTTAGCGTATAGATTTCGACGACTTGGACGGCCGGATTTACGCTGTTTAAGAACAACGAGTAATCAAGCAAGGCAAGTTATACCCTTGATCATATTGATCCCATTATTTTAAATTATTTATATTCTGTTTTTTAAATTATTACTGCATGCTTATTTATATTCGGTAATATAAATTCCTGATTTTCAATTCATAGTTATACCTAAATCCTTTGTATGACCCATGTTGATATTGAATCAAACACATTGACACCCTAGATAAAACCTGGTTGATACGATAGTATGAACTAGGATCATTTAAACGTATTGCTTAGTCATGCGTATAGACCAAACTTGTTTCATTTGGGGAATTTCAGCCAACAATCAATTATTGTTTAAATTATACCCTTGGCATTGGTGTGTCATGGGAGTTTTACAAATGACTTAGAAAATAAAATAAAAACGGGTTTGGACTTGGGCGAAATGGATGATTGGTGGGTGCGAGTTTATGCACGCTTAATCAGTTGGGGTTAAGGCCCGGGGTTTTATGGAAAGTCGCCCAAGTCGATTAAGGACAGGTCTTGAGCACATGATGCTACGCCTCACCGTACCACCACATGTCTGTGTGGGCGGGCTTGGCTAAATAATTTATGATGTCTTAGTGTCATTTGTGCTATGTTGTTGGTATGGGTGTTGGTCGAGACGAGACCCATCCAGCGCAAGAGGGCTTAGGAGGATGGCTAGTCAATGGTAGCGAAACCTTAGCGGGCATATCATTGTAAAGGCCTCGTGATAATCACTTAGTCGCACACCTTGGAAGTGTGTCGGGACGGACATTGAAAGTTGATTATCTCTTGTGGGTAAAGTCGCACAACCTCTGCGAGTGTAAAACTATTCGAATAGCCGTATCCACGGTCATGGACATGCTAGCGAGAACTACTCAAAGTTAGACTTTGGTTTTATCTGAAAAGACTTCTTTAAACTGGTTTATCCAAATGGGAATTGGGCGGAAGCCATGTGATAGGAGGGTATCCTTCACCATTCATGTGTGAATGTTATCCACTATAAAATTGAGAATTTATAAAAGAATTTTAGCTATAAAATAAGCGCTTTGGAACTTAGTACCGAGTATTTAAAGGAAATCTTTGCTTTATGCAAATAAACCAATAAGCCATCCTTTGTTACATCCATATATGCATGTCATTACATTACTTGCCAGGTGTAACTTGCGAGCACGGTAGTTGTGCTCATACTTGCTTTATGCAAACAAATTTGAGAGGAGAAGGACTTTGCTACTGTGTGGATCTCGACGACTAGGCCGCTACGATCGATTGCACATGGCGGTGCATTGTGGACTCTACTACTTCTTCGTCTTCATTGTGTTCTTTATTGTTGGCTTGTAAGCCTCTTTGTAATAAACTCTGTTGATTATTAATAAAGTTGTGATATGAATTTGTTACCATATTTGTTTCTTGTGTGAACTAGCGATCATGGGACTAGTTGAGAAATGCATAGAGGATCAGGATGGTAATCCGGAGTTACGACAATGGGCCTCTGGGCCAAGGCCCAAGGCCCAAGTTGCCAAAAGCTGAGAAACCCCATTTTTATGTCTAATTTCTCTTTTGAACGTTTTCTTTCGTAGAATAAATTGGAGTATTACATTAAAACCCCTCTTTCTCCTGTTCAATCGCTTTGCTAAAAGAAATATTCCCCCGATTTTAATTATTCTCCCCCGATTTAATTATTCTCTCCCGATTTAATTTTTGGGGTATTACAAAGGGACCCACATGTCATATGTTGCCTCCCTTCTTCCTTATCTCTGCGCACAACCCTCTCTATAAACTAAGGAGATGATTTATCCCAAAGTTTATGCAACTAATTTTTGGGGATATTTAGCTAAGTAGACACCTCATCAACTCTAGACATTTCCACTTTGCCCTGTAGCTCAACCTCTATATATATAAACCCTAGCTTTTCTTTGTTCAGTGTTGATGAAGGAGTCCTTCATCCTCCATTGATGTCCAGTGGAGTTTCTTGCTCTGTCCTTTGCTTATCCATTCCAAGAACTGGTTCACTTGTATTAAAGATTTGACATCTTTGTAGGTTAATCGAGTTTATTTCTCACGATTAATCAACATCGAGTTTCAGAGCCTTTGTTGTCTTTCCTATTCTGGTAAGCTAAACCTTTAGTTATTGTCATCCTGAGCACCTTAAGTACCTTAGGAGCTCGTACGGATCATTCACTTGTATATCAGTAGCTTCAACTTGCTGTAAATTGCAAAGTTGTTATTCTAACTTTTCGGTCTTTCATGTCAATTTCAAAAATTAGGGTTTCTCCTGTCAACTTATCATCCTAGTTAGGTCTCAACTAAACCCTAGTAGCATAACAATTTATTCTTTTAATTCTTGTTATCATCTATTTAGCTTGTTAGTAGGGATCTGCCTCTGTTCTTTATTGTCGGCTTAACCGACAATACACGTTCTCTTCAGCCTTTGATAATCTAACCGATTAGGGTTAGATTAGGGTTAGTTTAGGTGTTAATGTAAGACCCGAAGTCTATTTAAGTGAAAAGAAAGTATTAGAGAGAAGAACCAACTAGAAAAAAATAGAATTAAGAGAGGATTAGAGGGGGTTTGTGCAATTATTCGACAACTTTGGGCCTCGGGCTTTGGCCGGGAGGCCCAGGAGGGGCCGCCACCATTAAAAGAGGGGAAACCTAAGGTGGTACTGTAGCATGGCGTGCTACAGAGCCGCCAACTACTCTGATACTCCCCATGAACAGTACCGCCCCCGCCTCCTTGCGTCGTCTCCTTTTGGTGCTGCCGACCAAAAAGAAGAAGAAGAAGAAGAAGAAGAAGATGAAGGGGAAGAGGGAGAGGATCTCCTTCGTAGGGGTGGTTCGTCATCTCCCTACAATTCTTCAAGGATAACCTCAATTCCCCTTCGATCCGATGCGTTTTTGGATAGTTAATCAATGTCGGTAGTTCTGTCGCCTAAGGGCAGATCGTGTTAGAGAGACGTTTTGATATAGTTAAGTGCGGATTCAGTCTCGGACGTCTCCTAAGAAGTTGTAGAGGACGTCAATAGCTTTCAATGAAGTGCTAGAAGATAATTTTTCGACCTCTGTAGCGAAAGTTATGAATTTATTGGTGCGGCTGTTCTGCAACTCTGTCAGTTTTTGGACAGGTATTAGTAATCTAACCTTTACGATCAGTTAAAGAGAGAATTAGAGGATATCAGTATAATGAAAGTTGTAGATAATTATCGTAGCTTTCAGGGAAGCACAAGAACGCGAAATTTGGATAAACGAGCTGAAAGTTATGATAGTTTTAGTGCTCTGTCCAGAAAGTCTGACGTGAAATCGATGTTTTGTTAATCGGCTTAAAAGTGATTTTAGATGGCCGAATCAGGGGAGCTCACCAACTAGGTTTAGTTGGAAAATTTGATAACCTTTCAATGAAGTCCAAGAACACCTTATTTGGACCCCTGTAGTGAAAGTTATGAATTTAGAACTTGACTGTTCACAGAGGGCAGTTCAGCACTTAGGAATGTGGGGTTGGGATCGCGTTGCAATCTACTATTTGATGAGTTCGCTTATATAATTCATGTTTTTCGTTACTGTGGTCTTAGTTTATGTTCTTAATGTATTAGGTGGGGGTTTGGTTCCAGAGGCAGTACCGTCTTCACGTCCTCCATTCTCATGCGGTTAAGGCAAGTGCATTGTTTGATTCGTGGTTGTGATTGATTGGTCATGTTTGAGTGTTTTTCGATATGTGATAGCATAATGAGATTGTTGGCATGTTGTTGGTTTAAGATTTCGGATGCTTCAAATATGTTTATGCTCTATTGTCGTATGATGCTATCGTCTTGTGGTAATTTGATGATGATTAAATGATGAGCATGTGCATATTGAGATCATGTTGAGGCTTGGTCACGTGGTGACCAAGTATGTTTTCCTTGAGATCCCGTCATGAAGGTAGCGGGCCGAGATCCCCACACTGCGTGGAGTGTGGGCTTGAGGTCCCCAATACTTGCGAGTATTGGGCAATTGGTCCACAATGCGTGCGCGCACGAGCATGGGTATCGGCGACGGTTGCATACTTTGCATTACGGTGTAATGCACAAAGAAAGATAAAGAAAGGATCCTTGAGCATTGCATTTGCATGTGAGATGTATTATTGTTGATCTCCTATATGTATGGATGCTGATGTTATAGCTTTTATTACGTACTGCTGAGTCTGTGGACTCACTCTTGCTTTAATGTTGTTTTAGGTACCGATCCAGAACGACATGCATGGGGAAATAGAGTGATAGTCACACACACACACACATCATGAACCAAATAAAGATGAATTAAACTTGAGACCATGTTTCTTAGTGTTGGGAGAATTGCTCAAAGGTTATTATGTTATGTTTCATGCAATGGATTAAGTGTAATAATTATGAGTAGTGGAACTTTATACTTCTCTAGTTTTGTTAGTCACTTAGCATGATTTGATTATTTATTGTGGATTAGAGTTGATGAGTTACTTATTTATGATTTACATGTCTATTGGAATCCCCTTTGTAACTGTTTTTACAAGGGAGATTCCACTAAATTTATTAGCAATTGCCTTGGTTAGTGTTATTTAATGTTAGTTGATAGCATTCGGTGCTCATGGCGGGCTAGGTGTTACTGATTGGTATCGGAGCGGGCGATAGGTCCGTGGTGATTGGATTTACAACTTAGGCAACTTAAATTGCTAAAATTTTGTAATGGTTAATGAACTTAAAAGTTGACACCGTGTGCAGTGAGAATGGGAATGGGCATAGCATTGCATATTCATTTTCGTTATATCGTATTGATGATTCTTTGGTATGAATTGAGTATGATTGCTCATTAATTGATTATATAATTATTATGTGTGGAGATAACCCATGTTGAGAGGTTGAGGTCGTGGTTGTGGCCACAGGTTTTATTAGGTTACACCACCGTTCGCAGTATGAGAATAGGGAAGTGGTTACCTCGTATATCTTAATACAGTGTTGATAGTGAGTATCTTTAGAAGAGTTGTTCTCTTCCTTGAATTTGAATTTGGTCGACTCTTGTCGGTTGTGGTCGATGAATTTCTTTGGGTCGATAGTTCATTACAGATTGATGGGTTTCTTTGAGAAAGATTGATATGTTTTGTTGGCTTAACTTGTCCCATGAAGCAATTATTGTTTTTTTTTCAATTGTTGAGTTATTCTTGTGGCTGGTGGACTTGGTTAGTTGTCAATACTGGCATTTGTATTGGAGTTCCGTCTTTCTTACTAGAAAGCATGACCCATTTATTTCACTTGATGAATTGGATAATGAAAGTTTCCTTTTGCAAGTCCTTAGTACATGGAGACTTTGACTCAATGTATCTCTCTTTGGTATTTTGAGTGTTGGCGAATAATGGTTCTCTTTTATGAAAGAAGATGTTAAAGCCTGTAGCGATGTTTTGTCTTGGTTAATGAGAGGTTATAATTAAAGCAATTAATGGATATGATATGTGTTATCGAGTTAGGTCAGAGTGTGTGCATGATCGATCATAACTAAGATCCTTGAAAGGAAAGCTCATAAATTTGAAAGTGTCTTGTAGTAGTTCTTGATGAGCCGTGGTTAAGAGTACAACTATACCTAATTGTAAATGTAGAGTTAACAAGAAGTGTGGAACATTGATGAATTGAGTTGATCATTAAGAGTAATACATTTGGTAAACTTCTTTGGTAAATTGGATTAACGGATCGCAATGGATTAACCTAACCATTTGGGATGGTTAAGTACAAAAGGAGTTAGATTATTGTGTTAGTGGATATTAATCTTGGAGTAAACCTTGGTGGATGCTTAGTGATTGTATGTAATTGTTAGGTGCAATTATTGTCTATTAAAGTTTGGTGTTGAGCTTTCTTGAGAGAAAAATTGATGGGATTTAATAGATGAACAATAATTACATGATAGTAGAACTATCGGATAATAGTATATCTTTGATGGAAGGGCTTTGGAATAACCTTTTAAATTGTGTAGTTAGTTCCCTCTAAAATAAAGTGGTTGTTGTAGTGAGGGTGTAAGAATTTGGTATGCACTCATTTGAGGATGAGATGATAAAGGTACGTAACATTTTGGTGAGCCTTGGTGGCTTAATAAGGGAAGAGTTGAGGATAACGAATCTTATTAAGAGTGAATTATTCTTGGTGTTGGTAAGACTATCCACAAGAGATTGTGTGCGTCGGAGTGGTGATGATTCTTCTAGAGGAAAATAAGTCGATTGCTTTTAGTAGTATCGGATAAATGAAATGTTTGGAGTTTGGCATTCTTGATCCTTTGGTTGTTCATGATTTATGTCGTAGATGATATTAGTTTGACCAATGTGGCGTATTGGAAGGTTCTATTTAGTTCTTAAGTGATTAATGTAATTTGGTTTTAAAGGCACTTCTTGTTTGGGTTGGCAAGTAATGATGTAATCAAAGAAATTGATCTATTTGTTGTGAAAAATGAGTATCATGAGTATTTGGGTTTAGAATTAAGAATTGTAACACGCAACTTTTCTATCGTTGCCGCTTAAGTGTTTCTTGAGTTTCTAAGGTAATGTTTTATTGTGATTTATTGATGTTTGAAACTCCCTTCTCGTGGTCTCATCTTTTGTATTGCGAGATCAATGTTATTCGATTGTCTCCTTGGTCTCTTGCTCACTCTGAGGAGCAACGATGTTCTTGTGTGTTGAGACTAGTATTTGTTTGTTTCTTCCTTTTTAGAAAAGAAATAACTAACTTGTGTTGCCAGAGTCTTATAAAATGTAATATGGTGGACAAGTATTTGTTAGTGGTGAGATGTTGGGAACCAGTCTATGTGAAGAACAATAGAAGGTGTATTGGTTTTGGCCTATAACTTCATTGAGATAATTCTATGGAATGTTTGTCATTGGGATACAACTGATTAGTGTTTCGACTAGTGGAACCTATAGCGAATTATGATCCAGTAACCTTTGTCCATGTTAGAATATTGGGATTATCGAAATTATGGACTCTTGATAAACTTATTAGAGTATCGCAATTGGATACTTAGTATGATTGTGCAGAAGAGTTGTGGTGGTGAAGTTTAATGAGAGTAGCGGTGTGGAGGAACCTAAGTGTCATGCTAATTAATGGGATAGCAGGAACTGTTGAGCTAATGTCAAGTATGACCGGCCTCAATGAGTAACCCTATGGGAGTTAAATTAATTCTAAGGATATCTTGGTCAAAGAATATATTCATTTATTAACGTTGGTGATTGAGTATGTTTGAATCTGGTCAATTAGTTAAGGTTTTGCGACGGGTATATTGTGGTTGTCTGTTGAATTGGATTGGTGTGGATTAGAGAGCGTCTAAGATTGGTGAAATAAATCGCCTTGGGCGATTACTTGATTAGTGAGGAATCTTGATATTAATGGTGAGGTTATAGTTGAGCGGTGTGAAATTTTAGTAAGCGAATTTGAGGATTTTACATCGATTACAGAGATTCATGGTAGGAGACTTGAAGGTTGGTTTTGGGCTTTGTATTTTATGCTAGGATCTTGGAGACCCAATATTATGTGTAGAGGTAGATAAACAAGAGCGAATTTTGAATAGTGTGTTGATCTTTGATAGAATATTTGGGTAAAGTAAAAGAGTGTGTGTGTGCTAAGAATTGAAGTTGATTATCTTTATGAGTGAGATGATGGGGTTGTGGGTGAAAAATCTTTATTGAGGTGTTCGCAATCTTTTATCAAGAAAATTCCTTTGGAATAGAAGTGGACTAGAGAATCCTTTTGTAGATTAATAGAGTCCTCTAAATAAGTATGGTTGTTTTTGGTTTGAGGATCATTTTGGGATTGTCGGTTAAGAGGAAGGAGTTAGTGTGATAGTTCTAGACACCCATGATTCGGAAAAGGGTTTGTTTCTTAAAAGAACATCCGAGAAAGAATGTTCTCTCAGTAGAGAAGTGCTCTAGTGGTTCTTGGTTGAGTTGGGTTTTATGACGAAGAACATGTACAATTCGAGTTGCCTCTTTGTTGGCAAGGTGGTTCTTTTCGTTCGGAAAAAAATAAAGTGTTTGATTTGGGCATTCGAGCAAATTCTCTTTTGGCTTATGTGGTGCTCAATTGCAAGCTGCTTGAGTTGGAAGGATTGAAGGTTTTTGTGAAGAATCTCGATTTTGGATTTGAGTGTTTTGGAGGAAAGTTGGAATTACATTATGAAACCTCTATTTTCAGTTGAATCTAATTATTAAAACTTGACTAAAATAAGTTTTATTGCGTATCCGCTTAATGAGGATCTAATTGTTATGATGAAGAGGTCGATCGGCGATGGAACAAGAGTTCCATATGTTTACGTGCAATTTTTGTGGTTTGGACCGAAGAGATAGATAGCCTAAAGTATATTTGGTTGTTCGGAAGATGTGGGGATCTTGGAAGATGGCAAATTGCTAGAACTATCTCGAGTCCCGAGCGGGAATATAACGTTTTGTATGACACGTGATCGAGGAGGCTTGAGGTATTTGGAGTGTGAGGTTTTATAAGATCATTAACCAATGCGAGTAATGTCGCATCTTCAAGTCCTATCGGTTAAGTGGTTTCGTCGGTCGGTAAGTGTAATGAGGCGTATCGTCAATTGCATCAAGGTGCGGTGGTCCCATATGTCCGAGAGGAAAATGGCTTGGAAGCTAGAGGTCTCGTATCGCGAGCCTTATGCAGTCGTTCACGTGTATGTGTTAACACTTGTTAAGTTGAGTTTGGTGCTCATTCAAGTGGATCGGTGAGAAGAATTCGGGTCGAATTCTGTTTAAGGGGTCGAATGTAATACCAAGTCTATTTAAGTGAAAAGAAAGTATTAGAGAGAAGAACCAACTAGAAAAAATAGAATTAACATAGTATTAGAGGGGGTTTGTGCAATTATTCGACAACTTGGGCCTCGGGCTTTGGCCGGGAGGCCGGGAGGGCGGCCACCATTAAAAAGAGGGGAAACCCTAAGGTGGTACTGTAGCACGGCGTGCTACAGATGCCGCCATTGCTCTGATACTCCCCATGAACAAGACGCCCGCCTCCTTGCGCGTCTCCTTTTGGTGCTGCCGACCAAAAAGAAGAAGAAGAAGAAGAAGAAGAGGAAGGGGAAGAGGGAGAGGATCTCCTTCGTAGGGGTGGTTCGTCATCTCCCTACGATTCTTCAAGGATAACCTCAATTCCCCTTCGATCCGATGCGTTTTTGGATAGTTAATCAATGTCGGTAGTTCTGTCGCCTAAGGGCAGATCGTGTTAGAGAGACGTTTTGATATAGTTAAGTGCGGATTCAGTCTCGAACGTCTCCTAAGAAGTTGTAGAGGACGTCAATAGCTTTCAATGAAGTGCTAGAACATAATTTTTCGACCTCTGTAACGAAAGTTATGAATTTATTGGTGCGGCTGTTCTGCAACTCTGTCAGTTTTTGGACAGGTATTAGTAATCTAACCTTTACGATCAGTTAAAGAGAGAATTAGAGGATATCAGTATAATGAAAGTTGTAGATAATTATCGTAGCTTGCAGGGAAGCACAAGAACGCGAAATTTGGATAAACGAGCTGAAAGTTATGATAGTTTTAGTGCTCTGTCCAGAAAGTCTGACGTGAAATCGATGTTTTGTTAATCGGCTTAAAAGTGATTTTAGATGGCCGAATCAGGGAGCTCACCAACTAGGTTTAGTTGGAAAATTTGATAACCTTTCAATGAAGTCCAAGAACACCTTATTTGGACCCTGTAGTGAAAGTTATGAATTTAGAACTTGACTGTTCACAGAGGGCAGTTCAGCACTTAGGAATGTGGGATTGGGATCGCGTTGCAATCTACTATTTGATGAGTTCGCTTATATAATTCATGTTTTTCGTTCTGTGGTCTTAGTTTATGTTCTTAATGTATTAGGTGGGGTTTGGTTCCGGAGGCAGCACCGTCTTCACGTCCTCCATTCTCATGCGGTTAAGGCAAGTGCATTGTTTGATTCGTGGTTGTGATTGATTGGTCATGTTTGAGTGTTTTTTCGATATGTGATAGCATAATGAGATTGTTGTCATGTTGTTGGTTTAAGATTTCTGGATGCTTCAAATATGTTTATGCTCAATTGTCGTATGATGCTATCGTCTTGTGGTAATTTGATGATGATTAAATGATGAGCATGTGCATATTGAGATCATGTTGAGGCTTGATCACGTGGTGACCAAGTATGTTTTCCTTTGAGATCCCCGTCATGAAGGTGACGGGCCCGAGATCCCCACACTCGTGGAGTGTGGGCTTGAGGTCCCCAATACTTGCGGAGTATTGGGCAATTGGTCCTGTGTGTGTGCGCCAGCATGCATGGGTATGCGGCGACGGTTGCATACTTTGCATTACCGGTGTAATGCACAAAGAAAGATAAAGAGAAAGGATCCTTGAGCATTGCATTTGCATGTGAGATGTATTATTGTTGATCTCCTATATGTATGGATGCTGATGTTATAGCTTTTATTCTGTACTTGCTGAGTCTGTGGACTCACTCTTGCTTTTAATGTTGTTTTAGGTACCCGATCCAAGAACGACATGCATGGGGGGAAATAGAGTGATAGTCACACACACACACATCATGAACCAAATAAAGATGAATTAAACTTGGACCATGTTTCTTAGTGTTGGGAGAATTGCTCAAAGGTTATTATGTTATGTTTCATGCAATGGATTAAGTGTAATAATTATGAGTAGTGGAACTTTATACTTCTCTAGTTTTGTTAGTCACTTAGCATGATTTGATTATTTATTGTGGATTAGAGTTGATGATTTACTTATTTATGATTTACATGTCTATTGAATCCCTTTGTAATTGTTTTTACAAGGAGGTTCACTAAATTTATTAGCAATTGCCTTGGTTAGTGTTATTTAATGTTAGTTCAGTAGCATTCCAGGCTCATGGTGGGCTAGGGTGTTACAGTTAAATACCCTAAAATATCAGGGTAAGTTTCATTTTGAACCTTTGCTTGATCTATTTCCTTCTTCCCAAAGTTTGCAATCCATCTCTGCCTCTGCTCTTTTCAATTTTCAAAATCAAACTTGGTTGTAGACTATAGTTTCTGTTATTTAAAAGTTGTATCTGATAAACTGGGTTATTATCACTATTAGGGTAGATATAACTTAAGCATATTGCCAGTCATGCATTTCCAGAATGATCATGCATATTTCTTCCATTTTGTACTTATTGTCAATTTTGGCATTTATTGGATCTTATTGCTTCTTTTAGAATCTGGTTTTGCTGAAGTGGTTGAATCTATTTCTGAACAACCTGAGCCTGCAACAGAAGTTTATTATTATCAAGGCAAGCTTCCTCTCTGCACCATATTGATCCCAAATTTGGTACAATAGTTTTTACAAATCCAGTGATATCTGTGCATGCTATTTTTCTGAAAATACAAAAATGAGATCTGTAGTGGCTAGCTATAACCTAACATGATGGATTACCTCAATTGTCACCATACACTCAACCTTAGCATAGTAATGTATACTATAATATATTTTCAGATTTGGCTTAGACATGCAGTCTAGAAACTTTAGAGTTTGACAAGAATATCTTGTCAAACATGGGAATCACAAATGGCTTTATGTTGCTTTAAACTCTTTGTCCGGTTTACTTATTTCGTAAATGAGTTTTATATTTAACTTGATCCGGACAAGAGGAAGCTAGTGATGGTGCTTTTGTGCACGAGGCTAGGATTTGTGGTGGACTTGTCCAGTTAATTAAGGATCGAACTCGATTATTCAATTCAAGTCCCCACGCATTTCCACATGCAGATGTATGGGCGCTGTTTGGTTAAGTAAAATGTTAAGACTATTGGGTTGGAAACAGAAAGTAAGAATATGTGTATTGACCTTGTATGGCATAGATGCTTAGGTCTTATGGCTGCGTTGTATGCCATGTGAGCTTGTATCTCGAGATCGGATGTTCTTAGAAGGGTGAGGGTGTATATGTGCTCCGTAGCATATACGTACCTTAAAGATGCCGATTGCATCCTAATATGGGTAGTGAGCCCAGTTCGCATTTAATTGTTTGGATCGGCATTACTGACGCAACATGTGTGCCCCGGTTAAGCAGATGCTATCAGTCGTTGTTTAAGCGAGATCAGTTCACACATGGGGGTCCAACTCAATAGTGTTAGCTTGTTGAAAAATACCAAATCTTAGTTTCCCCGGTCGGCATACCAAAGGAAGTATGTCATCATTCGGAGGCATCCGAAGGCAACGGGCTAGCTAAGTCATGTGGGTAAAGATGTACACCCCTGCAGGGTATAAACTGTTCGAATAGCCGTGTCCACGGTCATGGACGATAACTTGAATTGATGTCACCTGTATAGAAGTTTTGATTTACAAATGTGGTTTCGGTTTTTGGCTTTGCATGAGGGATTCATGCACTGTACTGTTTACATTATGTCATTTACTTACTCTTCTAATCCAAGTTTGATTTATTAAACTGCTTTATCAAAATTTAGTCTTTGTAGGTTAAGATGTCCTGCTTTATGCAAAACTTAAGCTTTATACCTTCCTGTTGCAACCTTATGCATGTATAAATTCTACTCCTTTGCATAGGCTCTAATAAACACTTTCTTTTATTAGTTTGTGTAAGACTTGCTGAGTACCTTCCGTACTCAAGGTGCTATCACCTATTGTTGCAGGTGAGGATGGTTATCTTTATGAAGTACCCGTTAGCGCCGATCAGGGTGACGCTAACGAGTAAAGCTACTTCTTTCCTCCACGCAATTGCCTGCGGGTGGATGAGGCCATTGCTGGATTTTGAACTTTTATTTTGCTTCCGCTGTTGAACTTGTTGTAGTGACCAAGTCACTCCATAATGTAGTACTAAAACCGCAAGTTGTAAACTTATGTTTAATTATGTCAATGTATGACTTGTATGTATTTGATGCAATGTTGTTGAAGGATATATATATGCAATGGTCGTTGATCCTGGGAACCATTGTGAAATATATATATCCGGGAATCCTGTTTATTGGATTTGTCACTTGTTAAATTTATACCTTTAGCATGATCTTTAATAAAGGGGCAGCACTGTTCCTTAATTTATAATTGTGCTACAGTATAATTTTAATTAAGTACATTTCCAATAACCGGGTGTCCTCACAAGCGGGTGCCTAGGCTTCTAGGGACTAATAAGGAGCTACCTTGGCCAAGAAGAGCTTCAAAGTTGGCCGGAGAAGCTTTAACCACGGTAGAGCTCGCCGGAGCTGAGGAAGAAGATGTGAAAATGATGGCCTAAGCAAAAATGAACACCACTGGTGGTCAAAATAGTTGCATTAAGGCCCGAAGAAGGTCCATGAGCAATTAATTGCCAAAAGAACCACTTACCGGAGCTGGAGAAGAAAGGGGGCGATTTCGGCCGAATTTGAACAAACCCCAAATTTGACAATTCCTGAGAATGTCAACCCAAATTAAGTTAGGGGAAATGCTCAAGGTGCTAAGGAGATTGAAAGGGGTACAATAATAGTTGAAGATGAACCACTAGAGCACTAGAGTCCACAATGGAGCTTCACGGCCAACAATGGTGATTTGGGATTTTTAGTGGTTTGGATCTCCGAAAACAGAGAAGGAGCTAGGGGTGGTGTAAAAGAACACCAAGGGGTTTTGCGGGGCTTTATATAGAGGGAGGATTAGGGTTAGAGCTAGGACCTAGCTTAATGGTGAGCTCGGTTCATGGCGCTGCCCTGGACCAAAAAAATGATGGGGCCAAGTGAAGACCAGGACATGGGAACCAAAAGCCTGGGGCACATTTAATGCGAAGAGCCGTTGACGTGCGAGGGGACGGCATCGCTCTCCTACTCCTCGCCATGGCGCGCACGCTGCACGGAGCCGAGGAAGAAGAAGAAGAGAAAAAGAGATCGCGATCGCCGGATTTGAGACGGACGCCACGATTGAAAGTGACAACCGGGTGACCCGAACGTTTCAATGAATCCGGACGGTTGGATCTTGATCCAACTGTACAAAAGAGTTGGCGCTATCGCGAGTTCCGAACGTTCTCACGAACGAGGGCCGCCCGATTGAAAATCAACGGCCGGGATCGAGCGCGCCTTTTAAGTGAGCCCGAGTACAGTTAGTTGGTTGGGTCCAACCAAGTGACTCGAACCAAACTCGGGTCCGACCCAAACCTAACCAGAGTTGACTATGGTTTTAATTAAGAGCTGAGACTTTGATGGATTTTAAAGGTAGCAAAATAACTCCAAAAATTCTGAAATTTTTACAGGAGCTTGCTAACTTAGATATTAACCTTGTATAAAATTTTCAGAGGTTTTCATGAAGTGAATTTTTCTCCAAACATTCTGCAAGGTTATGAGTGAGGGTTTGACCAATAGTCAAACAGGTTTGACTGCCCTCTAAAAATGTTCAAACAATTTCTAAAAATTGTGAAATTTTTCAGAGGGGTCACATATCATACCTAGAACATGGGAAAAATATTTTCAGGGGATGATCACAAAATTTGACAAGAATGTTTTTGAAGGGTCAAGATTTGGATCAAATGACTTGTAACTTTGTATTTCCATAATCCTTTTACAAGAATTGTTTAGAACAAATAGGAAATACAAGATGCAAGAGAAGTTTTAAATTTCTACACATTTTCTTACATTTAAAACACAAGTCTAAACTTGGGATGTTACAGGGGACATCTTTCGCACCAGCATCATCTTCTTCTTCGCGCAGTCGTGATATTCAGTGTTTTAAGTGCAAAGGGAGAGGACACAAATCTTCGAAGTGCCCTAGCCGGAGGGTGCTGCTAGTAAATGATGAGGGTGAGTGGCAGTCTGAGAGTGACCCCGAGGGTGATATTAATGCTAACCATGATTTTGCAGCTGAAGATGATCATGAGGATGATGTGGCTAGCACTTTGTTGAGCCATAACTATGCTGGAGGAGGAGCCTTGGTCGTATGCCGTTCTTTGAGTGCCCAGGTTGTTGAGGAAGATAAGGGGCAGCGGCATAACTTGTTTCATACACATTGTTTGGTGAATGCCAAGGTATGTCAAGTTATTATTGATAGTGACAGCTGCAATAATATTGCTAGTACGGAGATGGTTGAGAAGTTAGGTTTGCAAACGAAGCGACATCCACATCCTTATCATATGCAATGGCTGAATGATTGTGGTTCAATGCGAGTAACATGCATGGTAAGAATTCCTATTTCAGTTGGCACATATCATGATGTGGTGGAGTGCGATGTTGGGCCCATGCATGCTTGTCACTTGCTGTTGGGACGTCCTTGGTTATTTGATCATGATGTGCAAATCAGTGGTTGTACAAACCGTCTTGTTTTTGTCCATAAAGGAGAGAAGTTTACATGGCTGCCCATGACACCAGAGGAGGTATTTGTGGATGAGCAAAAGAGAAAGGTCTGAATAAGCGAGAGTGAGAAACATTCTAGTGCGAGCCACAATAATAGTAAGGAGTGCATCCACACAAAAGCTCCAAAGCCAAATATGACCAAGCCAAAGGGAAAACAGGGATTAGTCATGATGGCTAGGAAAAGGGACTTAAAAGAATTGAGCGAACCTAATACTACGTTCTTTGTACTCCTGTACAAAGAAGCTTTTTATCGATCGACGACTTATCCTCTACTTTGCCTAGTGTTTGTCGGATGCATTTGGGCATATGAGGACGTGTTTCAAGAGGTACACCGGGCTGCCACCTAAGCGCGGGATTGAGCATCAAATTGATTTGGTACCAGGAGCTCCATTGCCAAACCGGGCGCCATACCGCACAAATCTAGAGGAGACTAGAGAAATTCAGCGTCAAGTTCAAGAGCTTCTTAACAAAGGTTACGACATGGAAAGTCTATCTCCTTGTCTTTGTTCTTGTTATTTTGGTTCCAAAGAAAGATGGTACTTAGAGAATGTGCGTCAATTGTAGAGCAATATTTACAATACCTAGACTTGATGATATGCTACATGAACTCAGTGGCTGTACAATATTTACAAAGATTGATCTCCGTAGTGGTTACCATCAAATAAGATTGACAGAGGGCGATGAATGGAAAACTACATTTAAGACTAAATTTGGTTTATATGAATGGTTAGTCATGCCCTTTGGATTAACAAATGCACCTAGTACTTTCATGAGATTAATGAATCATGTGCTTAGGACATTCATTGGAAAGTTTGTTGTTGTATACTTTGATGATATTCTTATTTACAGCAAAACTTTCACTGAACATATTGAACATATAAGGAGCGTGCTTGCTGTTTTGAGAGAAGAAAGTCTATATGCTAACCTTAAAAAGTGCACCTTTTGCACAGATAAGGTTGTGTTTCTTGGCTTTTGTGAGGACCCCGGTTTATTCGGCTTGTACTGTTTAACCATCCACTTGGTCCTAACAGTACAAATCAAATAAACCGCCTCGAGATATGTATACTTCCCAGAAATGCACTGTACACACCTCGCTACAAAATCATGCATCAATTCCCTTCATTCACATAGAACCGAAGCACAACAATAACTTAAAGACATACATAATATAAAGAGAGTTAGTACAAAAGAGAGGCCGCTCGGCCAAAAGACATACAAATAGATAAATACACAGCAGAAGCAAAATGGCCATAAGATGGCGATAAACAAAAGCCAATCGGTGTGCCTTTCACCCACAAGGCAACAAACCGGACCGCCAAGCTAATCGTCCCAAACAGCGCAAGAACATACTCACAAAAGTGAGGCCCTTGGGCTCACCTTCTTCCTCTGCAACAATCAATATTAAGAAAGCGATGAGTACAAAAATTGTTTTTGTACTGCAAGACCGACGTGTGAGATAACGAACTATAATTAACTCCATGCAAGCTTTATTTAAGTGGATGAGGCTCTGGACTTATTTTCAAAGATAAAGCAAGTTTTCATTTGCAATAATGTAATAGATTCAAAGCAAGTTTGCAATTAACTTTTATTGTTCAAATAACGAGAGACAATAACAACAATAGATAGAGGACAACACCAACCTAGAAGTGACTAACCCCTAGTCACCACAACAATAGCATGAAGTACCCCTTCATACCACCCATGTCAAGTTTAAGTTTTTAAAAGGTTGTAGTCTAGTTCTTGTGGGAAATAACCAAGCGTGTCCATAACCTAGGACGAGGCTATTCGAATAGTTTTAACCCTGCAGGGGTGTACCAATGTACCCACACGATAGACCGCCTTTCCACCAGCCACGGTTAGCATACTTCCTTTGGTATGCAGGCACGGCTAAGTCTAACAAGACACTTTCCAATGGACGATGCTAATTAAGAGCGCAACTCACGGAGAAGGACACATTAGACACCTAACCTGGTGCCGCCAATGCTGCCCTCACACACCACAAACACACACACACAGTTTCAACACACCCACCGACCAGCTCATAATTAACACCTCCCGAAGTACTTAGTCAAGAGAGGTTCCATATCCCCCTCGTGTGGTTAGCACACAACAATTGCTTGGATCAATGGCACAAGTAACTCGGTCCTTAGGGACTTAGGCACCATTCCAATCACACCCAACAGATCACCCAACATACCATTGTGCCCAAGCCAAGATATAATTTTTTTTGTTTTCAGTTTTTGATTTGCAAAATGGTAAAACACAAGGGTTGGACATAATGGAATAATAATAGCATTTGTGTGATCAAGATCACCGACTAAGTCGATGATCGCCCAATACTACCGATACTAGGCATGGCTAAGCAATATTTATCCGAAATCTACTAAGTGACAAGAGCTCATCCAACGAACTCTAATCACAGCAAATAACCTAGGCTCAGGTAGTAGAGGATAATTATTTACCTACAGATTATGCAACTAGAGGATTAACTAATCAATTTAACAACAAATTAGCAATGCATACATAGAAGTTAAACAAAATATTAGACTTTAAAAGTAATGGGATCAAATGGGAAATGATCAAACCGCTTTTGCTCGGCATTCTTTGTTGCTCAATAGGTCGCCGAGGGTCGTTCTGGGGTTACCGCAAATGTCGAAGCCTAAGCGAAAAGCAAAAAGAGCGAGATCAACCAATAAGACGAGCAACACTTAAACAAAAGAGCAATCAAAAAGCATTCAAATGCTACGAAATTTATACACGGGGTAGTCTAAGGTCGTATCTAACCTTAGGAACAAGAACTAACTAAAAAGGATTGGTGAAGAAAAATATATGATCTAAATACTCATTTTCGGCCAAAATGCTACACTTAAATAGTACTGTTCATAAAATATTTTTTGGAGCGATTTTGAAGCTGAAAATTTTATGGTAGTTAGCTACTGGTATTCTAAGGTTACATGTAAATTTTTTAATCATTTGGAGCTAAGATAAAAAGTTATGGTTTTTACAAGAATTCTAAATAGCATTTTTAAAAGGTAGCTCTAAAGATTTCAAAAATAGTAGCATGAACAAAACCTATGCTATCATTTAGTCCATCTATAGAGGAAGCCAACAAGGTTGGATTCACCCAAAAAGGATCTTCCTAGACAAACTTATGCAATTTACAAATTATTCAAATTCTAAATTAACAGTTTCAAGTATATTTCTAAACCAATTTTGAAATCCTATTTACGTGGCTGAACTAAACTTCTAAACATTTTACACTAAAGTTCAGTTCATAATAAAGCTAACAAAATTTGAAACACCTAAAATGGATTTTATATGAATTAGTTATGAATTTTTAAAGTACCTTAACCATTTCAGTTTGAACTTAACCTATTCTAGAATCCATTTGAACTAGAGATGACGTGGATGCATACGAGCCGTTGATTCGAATCGGACGGCTCGAGGCGTCGAGGTTCAAACACGCGCGCGCACAGAGGCAAGGCACGACCGCTCATCTCGAGACGGACGGCCGGCGAGAGAGCCACGTCGCGCGACGTTGATGGAGTTCGTCCGACAACGAGGCATGCCCGACAACGAGTTTGTTCGCGTGTCACGGCGAGGATCGCCATGGCGACGCCGGCCAAGGCTAAATGGAACCGCAACACTATTGCGCATCTAGAGGCCTAAACTCACGAGGTAGAACAGAGACGCGACGCGGCAGAGGCGGAGGAGGTGCTACGGGAGATACGACAACGACCATACAGCTACGCCTAGCTCAAATGGGTGATCGCCCTAGCTACACTAAGGCTCAAGGGACCCTCCGGGATGACCCGGAGGCAGGGAGGCGGCCGAGTCGCGGCGACTACGCAATGGCGCGAGAGAGAGAAGGCGGCGGGGTTCGGCAGCTAAGCTAAAATAAAGGGGGCGTGAGCACACCTGGGGTCTCACGAGGGTGACGGAGAGGTCGAGGAAGCCGAAGGAAGGCCGGAGCAGTCCGGCGACGAAGTCCAGCGGCGATGCGAAGAGCTTCACCGTGGAGGGGTCACTGGAGAGCAAATCAGCACAAGTGAGTGATACGGGAAGGTTAAGTAGAGTGAGGAGAAGCTCACAGCGGAAGGAATCGAGCCGGGGCTCGCTGTAGAAGAAATGGTGGAAGAAATCGCGGCGGCGGCCGGAATTGGGGAAGAAGCGTGCGCCGGCAACCTGGTGGCGGTTCCACCCAATTGGTGGATGATCCTTGCTCCAGGGAGTGCACGGGTGGCTGCGACGGGGTCCCGGGTGCTCGGGGGTCACCGGAGTGGCCGGGGACGGAGACGGTGCTCGGGGCCGAAGCGGGGAAGACGCTTGCCTCGGTTTGAGCTCAAGTGAGTGCGAAAAAGGGAGAAGGGAGGATCTAGGGGAGCTTAAACAGGCGCGGGGGAGTTCCACCGGGCGCGAGGTAGCCGTTGCGGGCAGGTGAGCGCGCAGGCGGTGGCGTGCGCTGACGGCGAGGCAGGTGAGCGGCGCAACGGGAAGAATAACAGCGGCGTGGCGACGTGGGCGGTCGCACCGCTCGATCGGATCGGACGGCCACGCGGCGCCACGCGCGCCGCTAAGAACACGCGCTCAATCACGCCGCCTGGTTTTGGAATGGACGGCATCACGCAAGGGGGCTCGAGCCAAGTGCGCTAAGTTGGTCGGGTTCGACCGCGTCGGTCGGACTCGGTCGGATGAACAGTAAAACCAGATTTGAGTTTGAATTTTTGAGCTGAATTTTTGGGGATTTAATTGAGGTACCAAATCAACTCCAAAAATTATGAAATTTTAACTGGAGCTTCCTGAGTTCAGGGTTAACCTCCCATAAAATTTCCAGGAATTTTTGTGAACTGGAATTTCCTCAAGAAATTCCAGAATTTTATTTCAAAGGTTTGACCCGGGTTTGACTTGCCTCTAAAATATTTCAAATAATTTCCAAAAATTATGAAATAATTCAGAGGTGTCACAAGGTAACCTTAGAACCAAGGAAAATTATTTCCAAGGGTTTGTCACAAGATTTCACCAAGGAGGTTGTTGACTTGAGATAATTGAGGATTTTGATTTTGAATTTTCCAAAATTCTTTTACAAGAATTTTCAGAAAAGTTCAAAAGCACAAGGATGAAAGAAAAGTTTTAGTTTATCCTCATTTTATTACATTTGAAACACAAGTTGAAAATTGGGATGTTACAAACCTCCCCCCCTTACAGAAATCTCGTCCCGAGATTTGGCTGGCTCGGGGAAGAAGAAGAGGAGTCCGCACGCAAACGAACTTCCCAATCTCAAGTAGCTTCATCTATGAAATGGTTGGACCACTGAATTTTAAGGAACTTGAGGGTACGACCCCCAGTTCTACGTTCAGCTTCTTCAAAGATGCGAACCTTCCTTTACGATTCTTTATCCATTTACAATATTTTTGTTGTACTTGGACCTAGTGTTTTATTGTATTGTTTCTCGTTAGGTCACGATTCTGACCTAACTGCTTGCGCACCAAGAGTTTCCAACGGAGCTTCCTCGGTTGGAACACGAAGGCACTTTTAGTCTGACCATTGGTTTAAGGATGGTAAACTGAACTAAAAGCAGGACGAGTTCCCATAGCCTCTTGCAGACTATGCCAAAATCGAGAAGGGAACAGAGAAATGATTCAACACGATTATCTTCGGTACATCTTGCTAGCTTACGATCCTTGAGACATAAAGCTCAGCCAAGTGACCGGTACGAATCTTGGCTTTGTTCGGCAGAAAATGTGCCACTTTAGTCGACACGGGGAAAACTTACGTGTCTAGATATAATCAAGGTTTGATGATCGAGAGCTCTTTCCTGATGTTATGGGTGGTGGCGTAAGATCGTTGTTAGCTGGTGGAGCGATTTGTCTGGTCAGTTCTGCCAACAACGGGATCTTAGTATGCTAACTAGCTATGCGGAGTCATCCCTCCACACCTAGCTATCTTAGAGGGGCCATGGTCATTCTTAGTTGGTGGAGCAATTTGTCTAGTTACTCCACTAACGAACGAAACCTCGGTCGGTTAACTAGCTATACGGAGTCATCCCTCTGTAGCTAGATTCGTAGATGGATTATGGGCATTTAGGCCACAAAAGTAAAGCTTAATTTGCGATGACCACGATCCGCATAGCTCTTCTGTCTGGTTGAGCTACGCACAATCGATCTCAAAGTAATCGAACTTGACTTTCTACCGACATTTTGCTTGATTCGGTTCACCCGAAGATCCGATTCTTGAGCCGACTTGATCGATCCACTGTGGTTGGTTGCACAACCAAGGCGAGAAGAGACCCGTGCTCAACCATACCCAGAGTTGAGACAATAAAAGTCTTCAAGGAGGGCAGGTGCGATTCGGAGCAACAATGCATTGCAAAACACCTTTTGACTAATTGTATCTGCGACAACATTAGTCTTGCACGGATGGTAATGAATTCCCATGTCATAGTCTTTGGCGGTCAAGATCAAATCAAAAAAGGGTCGAACGGCTCGGATTAGATCAAGGAGGTCTCATATGGTATAAAGAGGTTCAAACACTGGTCTTTGAGAGTTTCAGAAAAGCAATGTCCGCAGATTATAAGCGGTACCACTACCTTGTGGTAGCACCATTGCTACGCTGTGTAAGGGATTACGAACCCATGTTCCTAAGAGTTTGTTTCTCTCATGAAGCGGTGTGAAATTGAACGGAGGTAATACCGCATAACGGTAACACCGAGTTGATGCGGTATGGATATTCCAAAGAAAGGGTACCGAAGAGAGTTCTAGAGAAGACAGAACCAAAAAGGAGGCCTGGTAGTTTTAGAACCCACTCAACACAAGGAACTTCAGATTTGATTTGTTGAAGTTTGTTTTAGTCATTTAGGACTCTTTCGGAAACTTAGGTTAAGTTTTGAACTCTCATCAAAACCAAATGGTTCTATTTCATTTTACATGCCTTAAAAAGGTTTAGAAAACAAGGTTGTTATCATTAACTTAGGTTAGCAACAAAACCCGAGAGACAAAGCCTAAAGAAAGCGAAAAGCTAATGACTAGGGAATGAGGTATTACCCTAGACGAAAACCAAAATAGCAAGCATAAACACTTTAAATGCTTCCAAAGAGGCTCCAAAACAGCAAGGGAAACACCAAACCAAATCTCAACTTCTCGATGTCATCAACCCGTATTGAATGAACGAGCCATGGTTTGAGAAGATAAAATTTCAGCACACTACCTCAAGTCTAACATTACTCAAGAACAAGGTTAAGGCGATAAAAATAACGTTAGATACTTAGCTAACTAGTATCACATCTTACCCCTTTATTCCCACAAGTTTTAGTTGATTAACCTCTCATTTTCTACCCTATTTAGGACCTTTGAGTTTGCTGTCCGGAAATTGACGCTTGCTGTCCAGATTTTGCATCCAAGCTTCTAAGCCGAAATCTTCAACTTCCGAAGCTTCAAAACCTTGTAGAGGGCAGCTAACACTTCAATTTGCCAAACTCAATGGTTCCCAAAACCCAATTAACGATACAACTATCTTTTGAGAGAAGGAAAGGAGAACAACTTTTAAAACTCAAATTAGAGCAAGATGAGAGAGAAAGCTAAGATAGGTAAGGAGTAAAATTTGAGAACTTACTTAAGTTTTCATAAATCATTTGATACTTTGAAATTAAGCTTTCCAAAATATCCTAAAGACGATAAAGCTTGGGTTACTACGGTCGGAATGGCTCTGATACCAAACTTTGTGAGGACCCCGGTTTATTCGGCTTGTACTGTTTAACTATCCACTTGGTCCTAACAAGACAACTCAAATAAATAAGCCTCGAGATATGTATACTTCCAGAAATGCAGTATACACACCTCGCTACAAAATCATGCATCAATTCCCATCATTCACATAGAACCGAAGCACAACAATAACTTAAAGACATACATAATATAAAGGGAGTTGGTACAAAACAGAGGCCGCCCGGCCAAAAGACATACAAATAGATAAATACACAAGAGAAGCAAAATGGCCATAAGATGGCGATAAACAAAAGCCAATCGGTGTGCCTTTCACCCACAAGGCAACCAACCGACCGCCAAGCTAATCGTCCCAAACAACACAAGAACACACTCACAAAAGTGAGGCCCTTGGGGCTCACCTTCTTCCTCTCGCAACAATCAATATTAAGCAAAGCGATGAGTACAAAAATTGTTTTTGTACTGCAAGACTGACGTGTGAGATAACGAACTATAATTAACTACATGCAAGCTTTATTTAAGTAGAAGAGGCTCGACTTATTTTCAAAGATAAAGCAAGTTTTCATTTGCAATAATGTAATAGATTCAAAGCAAGTTTGCAATTAACTTTTATTGTTCAAATAACGAGAGACAATAACAACAATAGATAGAGGACAACACCAACCTAGAAGTGACTAACCCCTAGTCACCACAACAATAGCATGAAGTACCCCTTCATACCACCCATGTCAAGTTTAAGTTTTTAAAAGGTTGTAGTCTAGTTCTTGTGGGAAATAACCAAGCGTGTCCATAACCTAGGACGAGGCTATTCGAAAAGTTTTAACCCTGCAGGGGTGTATCAATGTACCCACACGATAGACCGCCTTTCCACCAGCCACGGTTAGCATACTTCCTTTGGTA
The DNA here is from genome assembly GCA_036346255.1 of Ampelocalamus luodianensis. Classification (NCBI taxonomy): domain Eukaryota; kingdom Viridiplantae; phylum Streptophyta; class Magnoliopsida; order Poales; family Poaceae; genus Ampelocalamus; species Ampelocalamus luodianensis. The sequence continues at coordinate 129,256 of JAYEVH010000555.1, forward strand.
TGCAGCACGGCTAAGTCTAACAAGACACTTTCCATTGGACGATGCTAATTAAGAGCCGCGAACCCACGGGAGAAGGACACATTAGATGCAAACCTAACCGGCCCGCCAATGCCCTCACACACCACAAACACACACACACAGTTTCAACACACCCACCGACCAGCTCATAATTAACACCTCCCAAAGTACTTAGTCAAGAGAGGTTCCATATCCCCCTCGTGTGGTTAGCACGCAACAATTGCTTGGATCAATGGCACAAGTAACTCGGTCCTTAGGGACTTAGGCACCATTCCAATCACACCCAACAGATCACCCAACATACCATTGTGCCCAAGCCAAGATATAATTTTTTTTGTTTTCAGTTTTTGATTTGCAAAATGGTAAAACACAAGGGTTGGGCATAATGGAATAATAATAGCATTTGTGTGATCAAGATCACCGACTAAGTCGATGATCGCCCAATACTACCGATACTAGGCATGGCTAAGCAATATTTATCCGAAATCTACTAAGTGACAAGAGCTCATCCAACGAACTCTAATCACAGCAAATAACCTAGGCTCAGGTACTAGAGGATAATTATTTACCTACAGATTATGTAACTAGAGGATTAACTAATCAATTTAACAACAAATTAGCAATGCATACATAGAAGTTAAACAAAATATTAGACTTTAAAAGTAATGGGATTTTTAAAAGGTAGCTCTAAAGATTTCAAAAACAGTAGCATGAACAAAACCTATGCTATCATTTAGTCCATCTATAGAGGAAGCCAACAAGGTTGGATTCACCCAAAAAGGATCTTCCTAGACAAACTTATGCAATTTACAAATTATTCAAATTCTAAATTAACAGTTTCAAGTATATTTTTAAACCAATTTTGAAATCCTATTTGTGTGGCTGAACTAAACTTCTAAACATTTTTACACTAAAGTTCAGTTCATAATAAAGCTAACAAAATTTGAAACACCTAAAATGGATTTTATATGAATTAGTTATGAATTTTAAAGTACCTTAACCATTTCGTTTGAACTTAACCTATTCTCGAATCCATTTGAACTAGAGATGACGTGGATGCATACGAGCCGTTGATTCGAATCGGACGGCTCAGGCGTCCGGATTCAAACACACGCGCAGAGGCAAGGCTGCCGACCGCTCATCTCGAGACGGACGCCGAGAGAGCCACGTCGCGACGTTGATGGAGTTCGCCCAACAACAGGCCGCTACGACAACGAAGTTTGCCGTGCCGTGTCGCGGCGAGGATCGCCATGGCGATGCCGGCCAAGGGCTAAAATGGAACCGCAACACTATTGCGTATCTAGAGGGGGCCGGAAACTCGCCGGAGGTAGACCAGAGAGGCGACGCGACGGCGAGAGGCGGAGGAGGTGCTACGGGAGATACGACAACGATGATACAGCTACGCCTAGCTCAAATAGGTGATCGCCCTAGCTACACTAAGGCTCAAGGGACCCTCCGGGATGACCCGGAGGCAGGGAGGCGGCCGGAGTCGCGCCGGCGACTGCGAACAGCGGCGGCGGAGACAGAGAAGGGCGGCGGGGTTCAAGCAGCTAAGAAGCTAAAATAAAGGGGGCGTGAGCACACTTGGGGTCTCACGAGGGTGACGGAGAGGTCGGGGAAACCGGAGGATGGCCGGAGCAGTCCGGCGACGAAGTCCAGCGGCGATGCGAAGAGCTTCACCGTGGAGGGGTCACTGGAGAGCAAATCAGCACAAGTGAGTGATACGGGAAGGTTAAGTAGAGTGAGGAGAAGCTCACAGCGGAAGGAATCGAGCCGGGGCTCAGAGAAGAAATGGTGGAAGAAATCGCGCGCGGAATTGGGGAAGAAGCGTGCGCGGCAACCCGTGGCGGTTCCACCCAATTGGTGGATCATCCTTGCTCCAGGAGTGCACGGGTGGTCGCGACGGGTCCCGGTGCTCGGGGTCACCGGAGTGGCGGGGGAGAGACGGTGCTCGGGGCCGGCGGGGAAGACGCTTGCCTCGGCTTGAGCTCAAGTGAGTGCGAAAAAGGAGAAGGAGGATCTGGGAGCTTAAATAGGCGCGGGAGAGTTCCACCGGGCGCGAGGTAGCCGTTGCGGGCAGGTGAGCGCACAGGCGGTGGCGTGCGCTGACGGCGAGGCAGGTGAGCGGCGCAACGGGAAGAAGAACAGCGGCGTTCGATCGGGATCGGACGGCCCACGCGAAGCGTTACGCGCGGCCGCTACGAACACGCGGCTCAATCACGGCCACTGGTTTTGGAATGGACGGCATCACGCAAGGGGGCTCGAGCCAGGTGCGCTAAGTTGGTCGGGTTCGACCGCGTCGGTCGGACTCGGTCGGATGAACAGTAAAACCAGATTTGAGTTTGAATTTTTGAGCTGAATTTTTGGGGATTTAATTGAGGTATCAAATCAACTCCAAAAATTATGAAATTTTAACTCGAGCTTCCTGAGTTCAGGATTAACCTCCCATAAAATTTCCAGGAATTTTTGTGCACTGGAATTTCCTCAAGAAATTCCAGAATGTTATTTCAAAGGTTTGACCTGGGTTTGACTGGCCTCTAAAATATTTCAAATAATTTCCAAAAATTATGAAATAATTCAGAGGTGTCACAAGGTAACCTTAGAACCAAGGAAAATTATTTCCAAGGGTTTGACACAAGATTTCACCAAGGAGGTTGTTGACTTGAGATAATTGAGGATTTTGAATTTGAATTTTCCAAAATTCTTTTACAAGAATTTTCAGAAAAGTTCAAAAGCACAAGGATGAAAGAAAAGTTTTAGTTTATCCTCATTTTATTACATTTGAAACAAAAGTTGAAAATTGGGATGTTACAGCTTTGTTGTTTCAGGTAAAGGCGTGGAGGTCGATGAGGATAAAATAAAAGCTATTCATGACTGACCGCCTCCACACAATATAAGCCAAGTGAGGAGCTTTCTAGGACTAGCGAGTTTCTACCGCCGGTTCGTGAAAGATTTTAGCACTATTGCTACCCCAATTAATGAATTGACGAAGAAGGAGGTTCCTTTCAATTGGGGGGCAGCACAAGACAAAGCATTCCAGGAGTTGAAAGATTAGCTTACATCTGCACCACTACTAGCGCTATCGGATTTCGGTAAGATGTTTGAGGTTGAATGTGATGCTAGTGGTGTAGGGATTGGTGGGGTGCTTATGCAACAAAGTAGGCCAATTGCTTATTTCAGTGAAAAGTTAAGTGGTCCAACGCTTAATTATTCAGTTTATGACAAGGAATTGTATGTGTTAGTGCGTGTGTTGGAAACTTGGCAGCACTATTTATGGCCTAAAGAATTTGTTATACATTCTGACCATGAATCATTGAAACATCTTAAGGTTCAATTGAAACTAAACCGTAGGAGTGAGTTCATATAATCCTTTCCCTACATTGTTAAATATAAGAAGGGGAAGGATAATGTTGTAGCGGATGCATTGTCTAGGCGACATTCACTACTTTCCCAATTAGATGCTAAAATTTTGGGTTTAGAAAGTATCAAAGAGTTGTATGCTACTGATGTATTCTTTGCTGAACCGTATTCAAATTGTGGTGGTGGGAAAGGTTGGGAAAAGTATCATTTGCATGACGGTTTCTGTTTGAGCTAACAAGTTGTGCATTCCCATTGCTCTGGTTGATTACTTTATTGCGGGGAAGCCCACGCGGGCGGTCTTATGGGCCACTTTGGTGCTAAGAAGACCGAGAGTGTGCTGGTTGATCACTTCTTTTGGCCAAAGATGCGGCGCGATGTCGAGCGCTACGTGCTGAAATGCGTTACATGCCATAGAGCTAAGTCCCGTCTTGATCCCCATGGTTTATATATGCCTTTACCTATACCTATTGTTCCGTGGGATGATATATCTATGGATTTTGTGTTAGGATTGCCTCGAACTAAGAGGGGAAGGGATTCGATATTTGTGGTGGTTGATCGTTTTAATAAAATGGCTCATTTTATTCCATGTCATAAGAGCGATGATGCTTCACATGTTGCCGATTTGTTTTTTAGGGAAATCGTGCGTCTACATGGTGTTCCAAAGTCGATTGTTTCAGACCATGATACAAAGTTCTTAAGCTACTTTTGGAAGACTTTGTGGGGGGTAAGCTTGGTACGAAGCTGCTATTCTCTACTACATGTCATCCTCAGACAGATAGACAAACTGAGGTCGTGAACCGTACACTTTCTATGATGCTGCGAGCGGTTCTTAAGCATAATTTGAAGATGTGGGAAGAGTGCATTCCGCATGTGGAATTTTCTTATAACAGGGTGGTACACTCTACTACAAAATTATGTCCATTTGAGATTGTTTATGGATTTAAACCTACTGCTCCCATCGATCTTTTGCCATTGCCATTGCAGGAACGAGCTAATATGGATGCTAGTAAACATGCTGATTTCATTAAGAAGATCCATGAGAAAGCAAAGGCGAATACAGAGCAGATGACACGAAAGTATGTGCAACGAGCAAATAAAGGAAGAAAGAAGATGGTGTTTGAACCGGGAGAGCTTGTTTGGGTGCACTTGAGAAAATAACGTTTTCCGGAGTTACGCAAGTGCAAGTTACAGCCCCGCGATGATGGTCCTTTTAAAGTGCTCGAAAGGATCCATGATAATGCATACAAGATAGAGCTACCTGGAGATTATGGTGTTAGTGCCACATTCAATGTTGCTGATCTGTCCCCGTTCTTTGGAGACCCGTCAGAGTCGAGGACGACTCCTTTTCAAGAGGGGGAGAATGATGAGGACATCTCATGCATATATACACCTACACCAACTACACATACAGATGGTGATGACACCCGCATTGCTTCAAAGGAGAAAGTATACGATGGTCCAATTACTCGTAGCCGCGCTAAACAAATCCAATCGCAGGTTAAAGCTAATTTGAGTTTAATTTTGGATTTAAATGATTTAGCAGTGCTACCCATGTGTTCTTCTTTTGTGTTACTTAGGTACATGGGCGAGGAGCCAATGCATGAGAACTTTAGTGAAGAAAAGAAGAGCTGCGATACACTTATTTGCATGCATTTAAACCAGCCCAAGATGGATTCGGCCAAGGTGTTTGCCATGGACCAAGAAGGGCTTATCACCGGAAAGGAGCTAGCTAGCATGCCCCACATGGCCGAAACAAATGAAAAGGATGCTACATGCAAGGAAAAGAAAGGCTACCCATTTTTCTCTCACGCATGCATGCCCCAAGTTCAAGTGTTTGCACTACTTGTTCTCTCTCACGCATGCATGCAAAAATCTGCACAAAGGAGTTGGATGGTTGGTTTAGAGAGAGAGAGAGAATAAAGAGAGAATTTGCATACATGCAAATCAGCCATGTATTGTGCGGCTTGAATCAGAGACCAAGTCCAAGAAGGAAAGCCCTCCAAGTATTTGGCTGCATGTTTTCCTTTCTTTTCTTTTCTTTTCTTTTATTTTGTTGCCATCTATTCTTGTTGTGGCCATATTCGACAGAGAGACATGCTATAAGGGGTGCGTCCCGTGGAGGGAGTTTTGGTTTTACTACTTTTGAGATCGATCTATTAAGAACAATGATAGTGTTCTTGCTTCCCAGTTCTTGTGATTCCCGTGAATTGCACATAGCTTGTGCTTCTACGCCATCGAGCGTAATTGTGTGAGTTGGTATTCAGATTTGTGGACTAACGATTGTCTCGGAGCAGCGTGCTACGGTTGGCTTCCTCGTTGTTGGGTTACAAATTCCCAAAGCATCGTTCTTGATCCTACGCCGTGAGATCGGGTAAGTCGGTGCATTGGTCATTATTCTGCATGGTGCGCATCATCCGTATCGAGCCGCGTTCACACGGTAGGATTATTTATCCTAGTTTTCACTAGTAGATTAGTTCAAACTAATTGCATTTTCGATGAGATTGATTTGCGTTCCTAGCGTCCAAAAACCGCACCAAAAATAAATACTACCAAGCCCTTTTGTGGACGCCCCGCGATATTGGAAATGTACTTAATTAAAGTTATACTGTAGCACAATTCTTAATTAAGGAACAGTGCTGCTCCTTTATTAAAGATCTTGCTAGAAGCATAAATTTAATAAGTAACAAACCCAATATTTAGGCATCCCGGATATATGTCTTACAATGGTTCCCAGGATCAGTGACCATTGCACATATATCCTTAATCAACATTGCATCTTTCACATACAAGTCATAACTTTACATAATTAAACATAAGTTTACAATTTTCGGTTTAGTACTACATTATCAAGTGACTTGGTCACTACAAAAGTCTGACAGCGGAAGCAAAATAAAACGACAAAACCACCAATGGCCCCATCCACCCGCAGGCGATTGCGTGGAGGAAAGAAATAGCTTTACTCGTTAGCGTCACCTTGATCGGCGCTAACGGGCACTTCATATAAGTAACCGTCCTCACCTGCAATAATAGGTTATAACACCTTGAGTACGGAAGGTACTCAGCAAGACTTACACAAACTAATAAAAGAAAGTGTTTGTTAGAACCTATTCAAAGGATTTAGATTTGTACATGCATATGGTTACAACAGGAAGGCATAATGGTTCAATTTTGCATAAAGCAATACATCTCAACCTACAATTGCTAGGTTTTGATAAAGCAGTTTAATAAATCAAAGTTGGATTAAAATAGTAAGTAAATGAAAATAAATGTAAACAATACAATGCATGAATTCCCTCATGCTGAACCAGAAACCAAAATAAAAGCTTAACTCAAAACTCTATACAGGTGACATCAACTCAAGTTATCGTCCATGACTGTGGACACGGCTATTCGAATAGTTTAATACCCTGCAGGGGTGTACAACTTTACCCACACGACTTAGTCAGCCTGTTGCCTTCGGATGCCTCCGAATGATGACACACTTCCTTTGGTATGCCGACCGGGGAAACTAAGATTTGGTATTTTTCAACAAACTGACACTATTGAGTTGGATACCCATGTGTGAACTGATCTCGCTTAAACAACGATCGATAGCATCCGCTAGCAGGGCACACATGTTGCGTCAGAATGCCGACCCAAACAAAAGAAATACGAACTGGGTTCGCTACCCATATTAGATTGCAATCGTATCTTTAAGGTGCGTACATGCGATGGAACACAAATACGCCTCACCGTTCTAAGAACATCCGATATTGATATAAAACTCACATGGCATAAAACGTAGCCCAAGACCAAAGCATCTATGCCATACAAGATCAATACATATCCTTACTCCCTGTCTCCAACTCAATAGCATTAACCCTTTACTTAACCAAACAAATACCATACACGCGTGTGGAAGTGCGTGGGGACTTGAATTGAATAGTCGAGTTCATCCTTAATTGGTCCGCATAAGTCCACCACAATTCCCAATCTCGCACGAAGGCACCACCACTAGCTTCCTCTTGTCCAGATCAATTGAAATGTAAAATTCACTGTGTAAGTAAACCGACAAAGAGTTTGAAATAACGAAATTCATTTGTTCCCATGTTTGACAAGATAATCTTGTCAAACTTTAGAGTTATCTAGACTGCATGGCTAAGCAAACTCAAACTAAAGCTTATAATATACTGACTACCCTAAGTTTGAGTGTATGGTTAGAATTAAGGTAATCCACAATGCTAGGTCATAACTAACTACTCTGAGATCACAATTGTATTTTTGAAAAGTAGCATGCAACAGCTTATCCTTTGTATGTGGAAAATCTATTGTATAAAACTTTGGGATCAACATGGTGCAAAGAGGATGCTTGCCTTGATAATAATATACTTCTTGTGCAGCTCTGTTGCTCGTAAATAGATTCAAACACCTCAAAAGAACCAGATTCTAAAAGTGACAATAAAATCCAATAAATACCAAAGTTGACAACAAGTACAGGATGAAAGAAAATGTATGATCAATATGGAAATGCATGTTTAACAAGATGCTTAAGTTATACCTACCCCAATAAAGAGAATAACCCATTTTACCATTTGTTGCCTTTAAATGACGAAACTAGAGTTTAGGTCAAAGTTTCAATTTTCAGATTTTGAAAAGGAATGAAAAAGTAAGGCATCACAGATTTGGGTTAATCAAAATAGATTAAGTAAAGATTCTAAATTGAAACTTAGCCTGATTTTTAGGGTAAATAATACCTCGTGCTAAACCTAATCTAACCCTAATCACCAAGTTATAGGAAATGACAGAATTTCAAAAGATGTCGGTTAACTGACAATAGAGGACAGAGGTCTTTTGAGATAAAGCTAAAAAGATGACAACAAGAATCAAAAGAACCATCGCTTATGCTACTAGGGTTCAACTCATACCTAACCGTGATAATAAGTGGATGTAAGAAACCCTAGAACTTGAAAACGATATGAAAGACCGAAAAGTTATAAAAATAACTTTTCAGCTTTAAAGAAGGTTGGAGCTACTTATGTACAAGTGAAAGATTTGGTAAGCTACAGAGGTCCTTAGTGTACTTAAGATGACTAGAACTAGGGCCTTAGCTACTGTGATATGAGAAACACCGAAAGTTCTCAAAACCGATTCGATCAAGAGAGAGAAAAACCTCCTGCTTCAACCTACAAAAGATGCTAAGCTCGTATCACATAGTGAAACAAGCAGCTAGGATAGATAAGCAAAAGGGTAGGAGCAAGAAACTCCACTGGATCGGCAATGGAAGATGAAGAGCTTCTTCGGTCAACAATGGCAGCAGCAAAAAACTAGGGTATATATATAGATGTTGAGCTACAGCGCAAAGGGGAAGTGTCTAGAGCTGATGAGGTGTCCAATTAGGGCTAAATATCCAAACAACAGTTACACAATCTTTGGATAATGCCTCTACTCCGGTCACAGAACCGGCGACGCCGCACAGAGGCAAGGAGGAAGAGAGGCGATCCACTGACATGCGGACCCCACTGGCAGACGCAGTCGCGCGCGCCTCCTAAAACGCGAAAGAACATCGACCGTCCGATTAGAAATGGGCGGCTACGATGAACCCAGGGTTTAAAAGAATTTAAACGATATCAATTAATATGGGCCGTGCGATCTCAATTTGACGATTGAGATTTAAATAGAGCCCTACGGGAGTCCGGTGGTTAAATTCAAAAAGGAGCGTTGGATTAGAATCCAACGATCGATCTAAAAGGATACACGTCACTTTTAAAAAGGGATGACGTGGTACCATCAGATTGGCTTTCTACGGTCCAGATCGAGGAAAGAACCGGAGTGGTCCGAATGTTATCTCGATAGTGACCCTACGATTAAAATCCAATGGCCCAACAAAATTGAGCCCTAATCGTACGCGGTCAAAAAGGAACACCGTAAGATTCGAATCCAACGGTCAACGACGACTGCGCGCCTTTAAGTTCAAAACAAAAAGGGCGTAGCGGTTTAATCTAGGATCAACGGTGGGGATCGAGAGGGGATCCGGAGTGGTCCGATTGTTATCGCGCCTCTCGGTCGCTCGACCAAGATCCAAGTTTGGAGATTGCTTTGCATACGTGGACAACCCACGTGACGTCGCAACCTCGCCCGTTCGATCGGAGATCAACGGCTTGCGTCACGTGAAGAGTTGGGCTCGCGCCCGAGCGTGACTGAGCCGGACCAAACGCATCGGTTGGACCCAACCTCATGGGGTTCGAGTCGCTACAGTGCTAGGGCTTGGGTTTAGACCGGAAGAGTTGACCAAACTCTAAATTCAAAGTTTAAAAGTTTGACTGGGATTTAGAAATAGTAAATAAATTTGTAAAATCATGAAATTTTGCAAGGAGGCTACTGGGATAATATATTTCCCAAATAAATTTCTAAAACCACAGTTTCACTTTATAAAATACATAAATAATTACCCTAGCCGAATAGGTTTATTTAAAGTCAAATATTTTTCCTCCCAGTCAAAATAATTTTTAAAAATTCAACAAAATTATTTCTGGGCAAGATAATTTATCTAAGCTTCGATAAAAATACTTCCCAGCAATAATACAAGCTCTAACTTGTATTTCCTTTTGAAACTTCGTATAAGTTTTGGATCTTGGCTAGAAAAGGAAAGTTTTCATTTGTAACATAATGCCCAACCTGTAAAAATAAACAGTGATGCTATGAACAGCACCCCATTACTGTTCAGAAAATATTTTATTACTGTTCATAAAATTGGGGCTGTTACACTTTTGATCCAGTGCGGTTATTTAAAGAGTGATCATCAAGTCTTAATCCTTCTGTGTCCTGTTTAGAGTCGCTGGTTAAGTGCACCCACATTGCTGTGTTTATTGTTATTGCTCTGTTCCAGCCAAGTGAACCATACAAGCACAGTTCGGAATCAAGTCAGAATTTTCCACCCAATTTCGTAGATTGATTTTTTTTAAAGTGCATCCAGTGCTAGGACCAGTACACGGTTTTGGAATATCACCATACAAGCATAGATCGGAATCATTTTTTTGGGTTTAGTGAGAAAAGAGTTACAGAAAAAAATCGCAGTGAAAAAAAAGAAAAAAATCACAGTGAAAAAAAAATAAGAGAAAAAAAATCAGTCATAATTGAAAAAAAAGAGAGAAAGAAAGAGTTCCCGTGTGGGAAAATTGAAGCTCCACTTGGTTGCTCTTGTTTGTGCATACAAGGAGGTGTTAGTAGTGCTGTTGATGGTGCTTTCAAATAGGCACTGTTCATAGTTGTTTCCACTAGTTTTGGTGCAAAACCGGCAATCTAGACATTGATACTAGTTGGATTACTATTTGATTCTTGCTTCTACTAAATTTCAGTACTATTCGTTGTTCTTGTTATCACGTGCCTAGCTCCACACAAAAAAAAAACTGTAGCACTTTCTTTGACAATCGTGTATCCACTTGCTGAATTACTACCACCAGTGCTTGCGTTGCGATTCAGCGAGGACCATAAGAGCTTGGGTAAGCAAGAGGTGAGTTGTGAGTTGTCCACATATATACATATTTGTTGTTAGTCACAGCTAACATGGCAGAAATGTCGGAGAGCGTGCACAACCCTCATGGTGAGGACGCTCAAGCTTCAGTGACACATCAAGACTTTGACCGTCAAACGCAACACTTCGAAGGGAGGCTCAATCGTGAGATCATGGCGCTTGAACAACGGTTGGAGGGCACTTTTGCGAGGATGCTCAATGAGCATTTTCCTGCAGTGGGTAACGGGGATCATCACCAAAACCTCGCCGCCCCACTGCCCGACGACATTGAGGCGGCGCTACCCGATCTTCGCACGGGTAGGGGCACCCTAGGTGGAGATGGATGGCTTTTCCGATGCCGTGGTGCACGCAGACGTGGCCCTTGCCCCCTGTGGGTACGACATTGGAGACTACTACGATGATGGTGATGAAGCACGTGACGCTTTTGATCCATTGGAGCAGCCACCACCCCCTCGACGTGGTGGATACTACGGTAATGGTGGTCACCCATAAAACTATCGTAACCGAGATGATCTGGACAGCATGGCAAAAGTTAAGATAAATGTGCCTTCTTTTACAGGATAGGAGAATCCGGATGCATATGTTGATTGGGAGGAGAAGTGCGATCAGATTTTTCGTAACCATGACTTCTCTGATGCAAAGAGGGTAAAATTAGCTTCTGTAGAATTTTCTAGTTATGCACTGACGTGGTGGAATCAGTTACAGGAGGCACTATATGCAGCGGGTAATGACCATATCAGCACATGGGATCGAATGAAACGTGCTATGCGACGTCGATTTATTCCGCAACATTACCAAAGAGACCTCCATAACAGATTGCAGCACCTTAGTCAAGGTTCCCGCACCGTTGATAATTACTACAAAGAGATGGAAGTATTGCTGATTCATGCGAGAATTCAAGAAATTGATGAAGCTAAGATGGCGAGGTTCTTGCGTGGCTTGGATGAAGATATTGCTGATGATGTAGAGTTGTATCCATATAACACATTGCAGGAGCTAGTACACCAAGCCATGCGAGTGGAGAAGCGGAATCAGCGCCGCGGACAATGCCGTTCTTTTTCAGGCCGCCCCGCTGTACCAAGTTGGCACCGTGGACAGCAGCAGTCCAATGGCCACTCACAAGGGGCCGCAGGAGGAGGTGTTACTTCTGGGCCGCCGTCGACCACCCCAACTGATCAGCCCACGGCATCATCAACATCTTCACCGGCATCTCGCCCCAGTAATAGGCATCCTGCTACATCAATGGGGATGTGAGACCCCGGTTTATTAAGCTTGTAATACTTAGCTTGCCACTAGCTCTAGCATTACAAACAAAATAACACGTGCCTCGATGGACATGTGCTTCCCAGAAATGCAGCACATATACATATTTACAAAAGCATGCATCAATCCCACACATTAATATAACAAGTCTAGAAAACGACATACATAATATAAAGTTATTGCAAAAGATCTGTCCGGCCAAATGACATAAGTATCAAATAACAGTGGAAGCAAAAGGTGCCATAAGATGGCTTTAACCAAAATATGACCGGTTAGCCATAACCCACAAGGCAACCGACCGGGCCGCCAAGCTAGTCGTCCTCATCGTAACAAAACTCACCAACGTCAATCCCTTGGGGGTTAACCTTCTCTGCAACAAATAAGCAAAAAAAAAAAATGAGTACAAAAATGTACTCACAAAACTTACGGGTAACAAACCTAGTTACTACTACATGCAGGCTTTACTCAAAGGAGAAGGCTCAAAGGTTATTTTCAGCATAAAGCAAATTTTATTTGTAGATAATATGTTGAAGGTAGTTTCACAATCTGAATTTTATTTGCATAAATAACAGCGAGACAGTAATGTATTAACATAAAGACAACCTGAAGATGACTAACCCAATGGCCATCACAACAATAGCACGAATTATCCATTCGTACCACCCATGTCAAGTTTTTATTTAAAAGGTTGTAGTCTAACTCTTAAAAAGCTTACCCAAGCGTGTCCATAACCTAGGACGAGGCTATTCGAATAGTTTTAACCCTGCAGGGGTGTACCAATGTACTCACACTTCAGACGGCCTTTTTGCCACTAGATGAAGCACACTTCCGAAGGTATGCCGGCACGGCTAAGTCCTACGAGACATTTCCAATATTGTGTATCAACTACGAGCCGCTCGTATGGACCGAAGCCCATATGCTTACATTGTAAAGCCGAAAGTCAACTACCCTATAGGGGTAAAATTTCTGGACAACTACAATGCTCCCACACATAAGCCGCCTCATTTTACGACAACACAACACACACACGCCCACCTGCGACTCGTAGCTAACACACGCCAAAGTAATAAGTCAAGAGAGGTCCCATTTCCCTCTAGTGTGGTTAGCACACAAAATTGCCTGAATAACAGAGACTCAGAAGATGTTCGATCCTTAATTGACTCAGGCACCATTCCAGTCACACCGAAAAGCACACCATCTTACCAATGTGCCCAAGTCGAAATCATTTTGTTTTCATTTTTAGTTTACACAAATAAACATAGCCCAAAGGCTGAATCATAAAGTCATAAGAAGTTTGTGTGATCAAGGTTATCGACTAAGTCGATAACCGCCCAATTCTACCGGTTTAGTCGATAACCGCCCAATTCTACCGGTAACTAAGCATCATATCACAAAGACAATAAAAAGACCATAAATCATCCACCGGGCTCTAAATCACCAGTGAGGATAATAACCTAGGATAGTGGCGGGGGTGAATAATTTCAGGGAAACTATGCAATGGTATTAGCTACCTCTAATCGACAAAATACTCTTGACACAAGGAGCATGCATACTTAGGTTTTGCAAACAAGATATTAGACTTTTAAAAATAATTGGAACAATATGATCAAATGATGTTACACTGCTTGCCTTGTTGGAGATCACTTTCTTGCTGCAGAGGATCACTCACGTAATCAATAATTTCTTCGGACCTAACGCAAAAATGCGATAAAAACAATAAGAACGAAGAACACCAAAAGAAACTCAAAAGCAAAAGTTATCCAAACCTCATGAAATTTACACAACAGCAAGAGAATGATTTTAATTGAATTTAGAAACAAGAATCAAGTCATTTGAACTAAGTATGAAAAAGTTATAGCTAAAACCATTTCTCTCAACCTAGAAATTCAACTAAATTAATTACTGGCACTGTTCATGGCATAAATTTCTAGAATGATCTAAAGTCTAAAATTTTTATGGTAGGTGGATAATGGCATCCTGAGAACAACAAAGTTGAGTTTACCTAATTTGGAGTTAAAATGAAATACATATGATTTTTCTAAGTTGTAAAACTAGCACATATCATTTTTCAGTAATAAAACCATGATCAAAACCTATTTCATATTAAAGTATGCTAACAGAGAAATTTAACAAGATTGAGTTTGCACATTTTGGAGTTATACAGAAAAAGTTATGCATTTTACAAGGTTCACATTAATTTCTGGAATATTCAATAATGGCTAAAATCAAGCTAACAATGTTTATAAAAAAAAATTGTTACAGAAACATGTCTAAAAGCATTTTTAGATTAAATTTTAAGGAAATATGAATTTAATACAGTTGGAACCATCCAAAAAGGATTTAAAATGAATTAGTTAAGAGTTTTCAAAGTTTAATACAATTTTTCAGTTAGCAAATAAAAGCTTAACGAAATAAAATCAAATTTAACAGAAAGAAAACAACGTGGACGAATGTGGGCCGTTGATCACAAATCAAACGGCCCACGCGCGCCGCAACGCAACGTACGCGCGCGAGGAGGCCCACGAGGCTCATCGTCGGATCAAGATCCAACGGTCCACGCAGATTGGGACGTTCGGGGACCCGAACGGCTCACTCAATCTCGACCGTAGATCTTGAGATGGAGGGCTCAAGGCGCTGTGCGCTTCGGGCGACCCGAACGGCACATCGATCTCAACCGCTCATCGCGAGATAGACGACCCGCAACGATTGGCAGCTCGGGTGGTCCGAACGGCCACTCTGATCTAGACCGTTGATCTCAAGATCGACGGTCCACGATCAGCGCAAATAACACATGTGGGTTTTAATCGCGTGGGGAGGTTTAAAAGCGTGGGCCCACATGTAAGTGACACACATGGCTACTTAGGACAACAGTTAATTACAAATCCAATAATTAGTGATAATTAGCAATTAATTGTGTCCTAAAGCTACCACAGAGAGAGGATTTTAAGTGGGCGAGGGCCCACATGACAGTGGCACAATATACCACTACAGACCGCCATTAATTGCTACCAATGATTAGCAATTAATTAAACCCAAACTTGTCCTAACGACCGAGTCACTACGGTTCAGGCCTACGGGCCCACATGACAGTGACTCATGGAGTCATTTTAAGATAGTCATTAAATGTTAACCCAATGATTAGCAATGATTAACATTTAATGAGCAAATCTCTGTCCTAATCGACAAAACCCAGTGACGACTATGACCGGCAAAAACCCGAGCGTAGACAACGGCTCCTCGCTGGCGGCTCTGTCCACGGCGGCGCAACCTAAAGACCAAAATGGGTTCGTAATAACCTTGCGGACCCGATGGTGATGACCTCGACGCGCAGCGCCTAAAACGCCAATGAGCCAAGAAAGAACGGTGGGGACATTTATCGCCAAAAACGAAGGGCTTAAAAGTCTCGTAATAGTCCACAACAAATGGTGCCTGTGCTTCTAGGGACTAATAAGGAGCTACCTTGGCCAAGAAGAGCTTCAAAGTTGGCCGACTAAGCTTTGACCATTGTGAGAGCTCACGAGCCGAGGAAGAAGATGTGAAAATGATGGTCCGAGCAAAAATGAACACCACCGGTGGTCAAAATAGTTGCATTAAGGCCCAAAGAAGGTACATGAGTGGAGAAGAAAGGGGCGATTTTTACGAATTTGAACAAACCCCAAATTTGACAATTCCTGAGAATGTCAACCCAAATTAAGTTAGGGGAAATGCTCAAGGTGCTAAGGAGATTGAAAGGGGTAAAATAATAGTTGAAGATGAACCACTAGAGCACTAGAGTCCACAATGGAGCTTCACGGCCAACAATGGTAATTTGGGATTTTTAGTGGTTTGGATCTCCGAAAACAGAGAACGAGCTAGGGGTGGTGTAAAAGAACACCAGGAGGGGTTTTGCGGCGCTTTATATAGAGGGAGGATTAGGGTTAGAGCTAGGACCTAGCTTAATGGTGAGCTCGGTTCATGGCGCTGCCCTGGACCAAAGAAATGATGGGGGCAAGTGAAGACCAGGACATGGGAGCCAAAAGCCTGGGGTGCATTTAATGCGAAGAGCCGTTGACGTGCGAGGGGACGGGGCACTGCTCTCTCCTACTCCCTGCCATGGCGTGCACGCTGGTACGGGAGCCGGAGGAAGAAGAAGAACAGAGAAAAGAGACTGCGACTGTCGGATTTGAGATGGAGGGCCACGATTGAAAGTGACAACCGGGTGACCCGAACGTTTCAATGAATCCGGACGGTTGGATCTTGATCCAACGGTCCAAAAGAGTTGGCGCTATCGCGAGGTCCGAACGTTCTCACGAACGAGGGCCGCCCGATTGAAAATCAACGGCCGGGATCAAGCGCGCCTTTTAAGTGAGCCCGAGTACAGTTAGTTGGTTGGGTCCAACCAAGTGACTCGAGCGAAACTCGGGTCTGACCCAAACCTAACCAAAGTTGACTAGGGTTTTAATTAAGAGCAGAGACTTTGACGGATTTTAAAGGTAGCAAACTAACTCCAAAAATTCTGAAATTTTTACAGGAGCTTGCTAACTAAGATATTAACCTCATATAAAATTTTCAGAGGTTTTCATGAAGTGCAGTTTTCTCCAAAAAGTCTGCAAGGTTCTGAGTTAGGGTTTGACCAATAGTCAAACAGGTTTGACTGCCCTCTAAAAATGTTCAAACAATTTCTAAAAATTGTGAAATTTTTCAGAGGGGTCACATACCATACCTAGAACTTGGAAAAAAATATTTCCAAGGGATGATCACAAAATTTGACAAGAATGTTTTTGAAGGGTCAAGATTTGGATCAAATGACTTGTGACTTTGTATTTCCATAATCCTTTCACAAGAATTGTTTAGAACAAATAGGAAATACAAGATGCAAGAAAAGTTTTTAATTTCTACACATTTTCTTACATTTGAAACACAAGTCTAAACTTGGCATGTTACAAATCTCCCCCCTTACAAGAATCTCGTCCCGAGATTCCGTCACTTGGAGAAGAAAGATGGGTAGTCTGCACGAAGATGATCTTCCCGCTCCCAAGTTGCCTCATCTTCGGAATGGTTTGACCACTGAACCTTAAGGAACTTGATGACACGGTTCCTTGTTCTTCGTTCAGATTCTTCAAGAATACGAATAGGATGCTCGCGATAGGTCAAATCTCCTTGCACATCAAGAGTCTTCAACGGAGTTTCCTCAGTTGGAATACGGAGGCACTTCTTTAGGTGAGACATATGGAACACATCCTGTACCCTCTCAAGTGTAGCTGGCAATTCCATCCTGTATGCAACAGCTCCCACTTTCTCGATGATACGATAAGGCCCAACATAACGAGAAGCCAACTTGCCCTTGATGCCAAAACGCCGACGGCCCTTCAAAGGTGAGACTTTGAGATACATAAAGTCATTGGGCTCAAAGCTCAACTATCGGCGACGACGATCCGCATAGCTCTTTTGCCTGGACTGAGTGTTGGAGATATGCCCTAGAGGCAATCATATTGATGATGATATTTCATTGTATCCATGATTTAATAAATGTTCCTTGAATATTGCCTTTGTGTTGATTAACAAGTATGTGACTTGTTTGTGAAACTCTTTACTTGTATGGTTATTCTAAAGTTGTCCCTAGTCGGAGTTCATGTGAGGACACACGTGAATGATGGATTAGCACATGTATCGGTTGATGACCATGTTTCACAGGTCATAGACATGGAGATGTCAAACCAATAACGTGGACACATGTTTAGAACATGGGGTTGGACCGACCCAACATGAGACATAGTAATTATTCTTATGGTTCTCTCTACACAATGTGTACGCTTTGTCCTTAGACTTGAGATTGTCGCATGTACTTGAGATGTGAATCGCCTACTTAGGGGCTATCAAACGCTACTCCGTGAATCGGGTAGTTATAAAGGTAGCTGGTTTGTCATGAAGCATGTCGCGAGGCATGGTCGGGCCGAGATGGGATTTGCCCTCTCTACCGAGAGATATCTCTGCCTCGCGTGATCGGATCCGTAAATGCATGGCCATGCTACTTAAGGTTAAGAGTTAACCTAGTAAGGGATTCCGGATCACGGGATCGAAAGAGTGGTCAGCTTGGAGCTCGATCGAATATCGTGAGGCAAAGGGATTGGCATGTACATAACGCTGTGATGGTTCGTCCGATATGATCTTTACGTATGTTTAGGAGTTGGCACGCCTTGCTAGAGGCCGCTACCAACTATTGACCAAGTATGTGTACTCGCCATGTCTAAACATATGTGAACCATAGGGTCACACACTTATAAGTGAAGCCTAATTCGGATTGGATCCGAATTAGATCGGGCATTGAGTCCTAATGGGCCTCTATTCGTAGAAGCCCATTATAAGGACGCCTATAAAAGGAGGGCAGGGGCGCTACGTTGAGGGTTGAGTTTTTCGTGACATCCTCAAACCCCGGCCGCCACCCCTAACACGCCTAGTCGCCGCGCGATCTAGTAGTCCGGCGCGGCGCCGCTTCCTCCCGCGTGTGGATACCTTTGAAGGCGCCGACCGTGGCGTTGGGACGAACCGCAAGAAAGGAGCGTGACGACGGGACGCCACGACGAGGACGAGGAAGTAGTACGACTACTCGCCCGACGCATCGCATCAACTTGGTACGACTACATCGCCCGACGCTGCTGCATCAACTTCCGCACTGCGCTGTCTAGTGGTAAGACCGTGATCTATAATCGCAGTGATCTTGGTTTACGGGTAGAATTTTTAATTTGCGCTAGTGTAGCCTACCCGTTTCCCTTCAGTGGTATCAGAGCGGTTGCTGTCATGTTATAGGTTCGGGTGATTTGCATATGGCGATATGTAAATCGGTATGATCGATTGTATAGTTCTGGTAATGGATTGGTCTGATTTCCGTGATCATGCTGCTAAGGTCGTGAAACAACATACCCCTACCGGTCGGATTCGCCATCGGGGTAGACAGTGGCACATAAAACCGGTTGCGGCATGCGAAGATCAATATGATTGATCGAATCGGAACCTAGATTAATAATCGATGTACCGTGATCATGCTTGCTAAGGTCAGAAACAACATACCCCTACCGGCCGGATTCGCCATCGGGTAGATAGTGACACGAAACCGGTTGCGCATGCGAAGATCAATATAATTGGTCGAATCGGAACAAGAGTCGATTTGCGGTAAATATGATTTGCCGATCAAAATCCTATGTAAAATTGCATAGATTGGATCTCTGTTTTTACGAATGTCCGGACGCCTTCGAACCCTGAGGGGAAACCCCCACCCCTATCCCAGGAGATTGCGATTCTATGCATAAACTTGTTTTTGCGGGATGTATGTGACCAGATGGCCTAATGTGTATGTGATGCATGTTTGTAATATTTGCATGATGACTGCGTGTCGTGGTACGATGCAACACTACCGAGCCATTGTGTTGTCAAAGTATTGTATTAACGGCTGCGTGCCGACTTGTGATGATTCCTAGTATCCATGTATTTTATTACTAGTCGTTATGAGTAATAGCTTATAGTAGTACTCGGAGGACACATCACTTGGAGGGATGGCACACATGAACCATGGAGATGGAGATCATCATGGTGGGATGATTCTATGGCGATGGAGATCACCATGAGAAAATGGGCCATCTTGAGTCACAAATGTGAATGCTATTCCTATTGTTTTACTCCTATGCATGTTTGAATGGTAGAAGTATAGCGATCCTCACAAAATGTTAAGTTAAACATATGCCCTCCCAATTAAACTTTGCACCATCCCATGTCTTGTATAAATTGATGGTGGGTCTATAAAATTAGGGCACCATCAACTTTCCTTGACTAGATGGGTTTTGTATCGGATACTTACATGCATAAGGATTGGTGAACTTAACAAGGTTATCATAAAGGTTATGGGCCTTGGGGCATAAAGGTTGGGCGCCGGGCATAGAGATGTCACCCAACAACAAGAGTCATATAGAGATATGATTAGCAGTGTTGCTTATCAATTACCTTGTCTCCTAGCGGTGATGCAAAAGCTCACTAGTAGACTCGTTAATGCGGATCTTGAATCGCTAAGAATCAACAGAGGGATGTTGATTTTAGTGGGAGTACATTCTATTAAATTTGTTTAATACGTTTACTCTATCATGGTTTTATTTGTCTTAGTATTTTGCATTTCCTATTGTAGATCAATGGCATCTAGCAACCACGCACACCCTTTTGCTTTGCGATCGATTCTTGAGAAAGAGAAATTAAATGGAACAAACTATTCGGATTAGGTCCAGAATCGAGAATTGTTCTCGTGGCGTATAAAAGGTAAACGCTCGACACCCCAATCCCGAAGAACTCGCTAACAATGCGCTCATTGTTGTTAAAAATGCCTACAAGAAAGCATGTGATGACTCTCTTGAGATTAGTCGTCTTATGCTTGCATGCATGGAACCCGACCTTGAAAAGCGCTTGAGGATCGAAGCGTATGATATGATCATAGCGCTTAAGGACATGTTCCGCATAATGTGCCAGGTGAACGGTTCAATGTCTCTAAGGCTTTTTCGAATGCAAGTTAATAGAAGGTGCACCCGAGGCCCACATGTGATCAAAATGGTTGGTTACAATGACTTTTGATAAACTTGGTTTTCCAATTGGCCAAGAGTTGGCAATTGATTTCATTTTAGCGTCTCTTCCACCTAGCTATGGGCATTTCATTTCGAACTACCATATGCATGGGGCGGATAAGGGCCTTAATGAGCTTTGTGGGATGCTCAAAACAACAGAGAGTGACATTAAGAAGTGTGCGTGGCCTAGCCATGTGATGGCCGTGCGTACAAGTCTAGCTTCAAGAAAAGGGTAAGAAGCCATGGCCAAAGAATAAGGGCAAGGTTAAAGATATGATGTCGGCCAACGCCTAAGCCTAACGTCGACTCGAGCCGAGACAAGATGCTTCTATTGTAAAGAAATCGCCACCGGAAGAGAAACCGCAAGAAGTACATGGATTCCGATGAATGCAAGAAGAAGGTCGGAAGTAAGACTTCCACCCATGGTACACTTGTCATAAATGTATTAGACATTTTCTCGCAGATTCTCCTATTAACTCTTGGGTATTTGATACCGATCGCTTGCTCACATTTGCAACTCGATGCAGGCTAATAAGAAGTAGAGGAGTCGCAAGAGGTGAAGTTGATTTTCGCGTCGGAAATAAAGCAAGGGTTCTTTGCGTTGACCCTCGGCACCATGCAACTTCAGCTTCCTTCAAGATTTATTATGGAATTGAATAATTGTTATTATGTTCCTAGTATGAGTTGAAACATTTTATCCCCTCATGTTTGATGAGAGATGGTTATTCATTTGCAAGTAAAGACAATGGTTGTTTGATCTCTAAAATGGAATGTTTATGGCTTTTGCGCCCATTGTGAATGGGTTATTTATTTTAAATCTTGATGATGCGCCTATCTTTAACATAAATGCTAAAAGACTTGACTTAATAATTTGAATCCCACCTATGTTTGGCATTGTCGCTTGGGTCACATAAGTGAAAAGCGCATGAAGAAGCTCCATGTCGATGGTCTCCTAACTTCGCTTGATTTTGAATCATACGAGACATGTGAAGCTTGTTTGCTTGGTAAGATGACCAAATCACCTTTCAAAGGTTCTTTTGAGAGGCGCGACTTGTTGGAAATCATACATACCGATGTATGTGGACCAATGAGCACGATCGCTAGAGGTGGATTTCATTACTTCATAACTTTCATCGATGATTTTAGTAGATATGGCTATGTCTACTTAATGAAGCATAAGTCCAAACTTTGAAAAGTTCAAAGAGTTCCGTAATGAGGTTGAAAATCAACGTGCCAAGAAAATTAAAGCTCACGATCCGATCGTGGTGGCGAGTATTTGAGTCATGAATTTAGCAATCATCCAAGAGTTGCGAATTGTTCCACATCTAACACCGCCCGAACGCCTCAAAGAAACGGGTATCCGAGCGGCGATCGACCTTGTTGGACATGGTTCGATCGATGATGAGCCACCGATTTACCATTATCCTTTGGGGTTACGCCTAGAAACGGCGGCTTTCACACTTAATAGGGTACCGTCTAAATCAGAGTTAAGACACCATATGAGATATGGATCGGGAAGAGTCACGCTTGTCTTTTCTAAAGATTTGGGATGTGAGGCGTTTGTCGGTTTACTCACATCGGACAAGCTCACACCCAAGTCGAATAAATGCATTTTCGTGGGATATCCGAAGGAAACCTTTGATATTACTTCTACAACCGACTAGAGGGCAAAGTTATTGTCGCAAGTGGTGTTTTCCTAGAGAAAGAGTTTCTCAACAGGAGACAAGTGGAAGAACGGTGCGGCTTGAAGAGGTTCAAGATGAACCAATCGGGAAGACTCGACGAATGATGCCCATGTGGCGTAACGTTGAGGAACCCATGGCAAAGGAAGCACCACCACCACGGTTGTCGGAAGGCTTCGCAATGCGCGAGATATATTATTGTTAGACAATGATGAGCCTACGACCTATGCGGAAGCAATGATGGACCCAGACTCGAGAAATGGCATAGTGCCATGAGATCCGAGATAGCATCCATGGAGACAATCAAGTTTGTAATTTGTTGACCCACTGATGGTGTTAAAACCATAGAGTGCAAATGGATCTATAAAAGGAAGATTGATATGGATGGAAATGTTCATATCCATAAAGCTCGACTTGTCGCAAAGGTTTTCGCAAGTTCAAGGAGTAGACTACGATGAGACTTTCTCCTCAGAGTGATGCTTAAATCAATACGGATCATTCTAGCTATTGTCGCATATTTCGACTATGAGATATGTGGCGATGGATGTCAAAACGCTTTCCTTAATGGAAATTTAACCGAGGACGTGTATATGATAAAGCCCGAGGGTTTTGTCGATCCAAACAATGCTAGAAAAGTATGCAAACTTCAAAATCCATTTATGGATGCAAGCATCTCGGAGTTGGAACATCTGCTTTGATGAAGTGGTCAAAGGGTTTGACTTCATCAAAACGAAGAAGAATCTTGTGTTTACAAGAAGACAAGTGGGAGCTCACTCGTATTTCTAATCTTATATGTAGATGACATATTACCGATTGGAAATGATATTCCTATGCTCGAGTCCGTTAAGACCTCACTAAAAATAGTTTCTCAATGAAGGACTTAGGGAAGCGGCATATATTTTGGGTATTAAGATCTATAGAGATAGATCAAAAGGCTAATAGGATTAAGCCGCAGTACTTACATTGACAAAATGTTGAAACGGTTCAACATGGAGGAGGCAAAGAAAGGGTTCTTGCCCATGTCTCATGGCATAAATCTTGGCAAGACTCGGTGTCCTTCGACAACCGATGAGCGAGATCGCATGAGTAAGATTCCATATGCTTCGCCATTGGATCTATCATGTATGCTATGATGTGTACTTGCCTGATGTTTCCTATGCTCTAAGTGTTACAAGCAGATACTCAGTCGATCAGTGAGAGTCATGGACACAGCTAAAAACATCCTTAAGTATTTGAGAAGAACTAAGGATGTGTTCCTAGTCTACTGAGGTGAGGAAGAGCTCGTTGTAAATGGTTACACCGATGCAAGCTTCCAAACCGACAAAGATGATTACAAATCGCAATCGGGTTTTGTGTTCCTTTGAACGGTGGTGCGGTAAGTTGGAAGAGTTCCAAGCGAGAGGCTGTGCGACTCTACAACGGAGGCCGAGTACATTGCGGCTTCTAAAGCAAAGAAAGGAAGGTGTTTGGATAAGGAAGTTCCTAATCAACTAGGTGTGGTTCCTAGTGCGCAGATCCTCTAGATCTTTATCGTGATAATAAGTGGGGCCATTGCGCAAGCCAAGGAGCCGAGGAATCACCAAAAGAACAAACACATATGCGGCGGTTTCATCTCATTCGAGAGATCCTTAATCGAGGAGATTTAAAGATATGCAAAATACACACGGATTTGAATATTTCAGATCCTTTGACGAAGCCTCTCCCACACCTCTAAGCATGAGGCGCACACAAGAGCTATGGGTATTAGATATCTTCTAGATTGACTCTAGTGCAAGTGGGAGATGTTGGAGATATGCCCTAGAGGCAATCATATTGATGATGATATTTCATTGTATCCATGATTTAATAAATGTTCCTTGAATATTTCCTTTGTGTTGATTAACAAGTATGTGACTTGTTTGTGAAACTCTTTACTTGTATGGTTATTCTAAAGTTGTCCCTAGTTGGAGTTCATGTGAGGACACACGTGAATGATGGATTAGCACATGTATCGGTTGATGACCATGTTTCACTGTGTCATAGACATGGAGATGTCAAACCAATAACGTGGACACATGTTTAGAACATGGGTTGGACCGACCCAACATGAGACATAGTAATTATTCTTATGGTTCTCTACACAATGTGTACGCTTTGTCCTTAGACACGAGATTGTCGCATGTACTTGAGATATGAATCGCCTACTTAGGGGCTATCAAACGCTACTCCGTGAATCGGGTAGTTATAAAGGTAGCTTCGGGTTTGTCATGAAGCATCTTCGCGAGGCATGGTCACGAGATGGGATTTGCCCTCTCACCGAGAGATATCTCTGGGCTGTCGAGTGATCGGATCCGTAAATGCATTACCATGCTACTTAAGGTTAAGAGTTAACCTAGTAAGGGATTCCGGATCACAGATCGAGAAAGAGTGGTCACTTGGAGCTCGACCGAATATCGTGAGGCAAAGGGATTGGCATGTACATAACGTTGTGATGGTTCGTCCGATATGATCTTTACGTATGTTTAGGAGTTGGCACGCCTTGCTAGAGGTCGCTACCAACTATTGACCAAGTATGTGTACTCGCGTCATGTCTAAACATATGTGAACCATAGGTCACACACTTATGGGTGAAGCCAATTCGGATTGGATCCGAATTAGATCTGGCATTGAGTCCTAATGGGCCTCTATTCGTAGAAGCCCATTATAAGGACGCCTATAAAAGGAGGGCAGGGCGCACGCGGTTGAGGGTTGAGTTTTTCGTGACATCCCCAAACCCCGCCGCCACCCTCCCACGCCCTAGTCGCCGCGCGGATCTAGTAGTCCGCGCGCCGCTTCCTCCCGCGTGTGGATACCTTTGAAGGCGCTGCATCTGTGGCGTTGGGACGAACCGCAAGAAAGGAGTTGTACGTGGGACGCCACGACGAGGACGAGGAAGTATTACGACTACTCTGCCCCGACGTACTGCATCAACTTGGTACGACTACACCGCCCGACGACGTGATCAACTTCCGCACCTGCGCATCTAGTGGTAATACCGTGATCTATAACTGCAGTGATCTTGGTTTACGGGTAGAATTTTTTAATTTGCGCTAGTGTAGCCTACCCGTTTCCCTTTATTGAGCCACGCGCAAATGCTCATGAGTCAACTGAACCTGGCTTTCGGCCACATTGATTGAGTCTGGGCCAAAGAACTGCCTCTCACCCGTTTCTGACTAGTTCAATGGGGTTCTGCACCTCCTCCCATACAAGGCCTCAAAAGGTGCCATGCCAAGATTGGCCTGAAAACTGTTGTTGTAAGAAAACTCAGCAAGCGGCAGACATTTCTCCCACTTCTTCCCATAGGAAAGAACACAAGCACGGAGCATATCTTCCAAGACTTGGTTGACTCGCTCCGTTTGACCATTAGTTTGAGGATGAAAAGCTGTGTTGAAAGTTAGATGGGTCCCCATAGTTTGAGACATAAAGCTCAGCCAAGTGACCGATACGAATCTTGGTTCTGACTGGTAGAAAGCGTGCCACTTTAGTTGACACGGGGAAACATATCAGGTCCAGATATAACAAGGATTGACAGACTGAGAGATCTTCCTTGATTCTAAGGGTGGTGAGGCAACGCCGTTGTTAGTTGGTGGAGCGATTTGTCTGGTTACTCCACTAACGAACGAGGCCTTAGCTGGATAACTAGCTATACGGAGTCATCCCTCCGCAGCTAGTTGGTTAGAAGGACTATGGCCATTTAGGCCTGTGAGGACCCCGGTTTATTCGGCTTGTACTGTTTAACCATCCACTTGGTCCTAACAAAGACAAATCAAATAAACTAAGCCTCGAGATATGTATACTTCCTGCACTGCAAAGATACACACCTGCTACAAAATCATGCATCAATTCCATTCATACACATAGAGCGAAGCAAAAGCAACAATCGAAAGACATAGATAATATAAAGAGAGTTATTACAAAAGAGAGGCCGACCGCCAAAAGTCATACAAATAAGTAAATACACAATGAAGCAAAATGGCCATAAGATGGCGATAAACAAAAGCCAATCGGTGTGCCTTTACCCACAAGGCAACCAACCGGACCGCCAAGCTAATCGTCCCAAACAATACATAGAACACACTCACAAAAGTGAGGCCCTTGGGGCTCACCTTCTTCCTCTGCAACAATTAATATTAAGCAAAGCGGATGAGTACAAAACTTGTTTTTGTACTGCAAGACTCGACGTGTGAGATAATGTAACTATAATTAACTACATGCAAGCTTTATTTAAGTGGATGAGGCTCGACTTATTTTCAAGATAAAGCAAGTCTTCATTTGCAATAGGGTAATAGATTCAAAGCAAGTTTGCAATTAACTTTTATTGTTCAAATAAAGAGAGACAATTATAGCAATAGATAAATGACAACACCAACCTAGAAGTGACTAACCCATAGTCACCACAACAAAAGCATGAAGTACCCTTCATACCACCTGAGTCAAGTTTAAGTTTTTTAAAAGGTTGTAGTCTAGTTCTTGCACGACCTACCAAGCATGTCCATAACCTAGGACGAGGCTATTCGAATAGTTTTAACCTGCAGGGTGTACCAATGTACCCACACGATAGACCGCCTTTCCACCAACCATGGTTAGCACTTCCTTTGGTATGCGTGCATGGCTAAGTCTAACAAGACGCTTTCCGATGGACGATGCTAATTAAGAGCATGAACCCACTGGAGAAGGACACATTAGATGCCCTAACCGGCCCTCGCTAATGCTCCTCCAAAACACACACACAATAACACACCCACCGACCAGCTCATAATTAGCACCTCCCAAAGTACTTAGTCAAGAGAGGTTCCATATCCCCCTCGTGTGGTTAGCACGCAATAAGCGCTTGGCTTAGTGACACAAGTAACTCGGCCCTTGGGGACTTAGGCACCATTCCACACACCCAACAGATCACATCAACATACCATTGTGCCCAAGTCAAGATATAGTTTTGTTTTCAGTTTTTGATTTGTAAATCAATAAAACACAAGGGTTGGACATAATGGAGTAGTATAAGTAGTTGTGTGATCAAGATCACCGACTAAGTCGATGATCGCCCAATACTACCGATAACTAGGCATGGCTAAGCAATATTCATTCGTAATCTACTAAGTGATAAGAGTTCATCCATCGAACTCTAACCACAGCAAATAACCTAGGCTCAGGTAGTAGAGGATAACCATTTACCTACAGATTATGCAACTAGAGGTCTAACTAATCAGTTTAACAACAAAATAGCAATGCATACATAGAAGTTTAAACAAAATATTAGACTTTAAAAGTAATGGGATCAATGGGAAATGATCAAACTGCTTGCCTGCTTGCTGTTGCTCAATTTGTTGCGGAGGGTCGTTCTCTGGTTACCGCAAATATCGAATCCTAAGCTAAAGAGCTAAAACGACCAATAAGACGAGCAACACTTAAACAAAAGAGCAAGCAAAAAATATCCAAATGCGACGAAAATTATACACAAGGTATAATAGGAATATACCTAGACATAGGAATTGGAAAAACCTAATTGGGATTTGTGGTGCAAAAGATATTCTCTAAAAACTTATTTTCGGCCATAATTAGCACTGTAGCAAAAATATTTTCTAGAAAGATTTCGAAGCTGAAATTTTTATGGTAGCTACCTACTGGTGTGGTGATAACCCATATAAAATTTCAGGTCATTTGGAGTTATATTGAAAGAGTTATGATTTGTCTAAATTGTTTAGGTTATTAAACTAAAATATGATCCTTATGATTTCTAAAAACAGTGAAATTTGTGAAACCAATTTTCCTAGCAAATACACTATCAGTGGAAGCTAATCCAATTGGATTCATACAAAAATGGGTTATAGACTAAAAGTTATGCATTTTACAAGTTTGCTAAAAGTTCTGAAAACAGTATTAAGTTCACTTGTTTATTATTTTTGAAAGTGGTTTTCAGATTTGATCATGGTCTACAATTATTTTTCTATTTAAGTTCAAGTTATAAGGAAGCTAACAAAATTGGAATCATCTAATTTGGATTTATAGTTACATAGATACAAAATGACAAGACCATAAAGTTCTTCAGTTTTGGACTTAGCATTTTTGGGGCTTTTCCTAACAACCGAGGCGTGGGCGATTGAGAGCCGTTGATTTCAGATCGGACGATCACTAATGAGCCACGTCGCCCCGACGCTGCTGCTCGTCCAACAACAGAGGAGTCCCGCCGCGAACTTGCTCGGCTCGTCGCCGCGAGGATCGCCATGGCGGGCGGCCAAGAGGCCAAATGGGACCCTAGCACTATTGCGCACCTAAAGGCGGTGGGGCTGCACGGAGGTGGGCTGAGGCGGTGGTGCGATGCGGCGGAGCGGAGGGAGTGCTACGGCGGCGAAAAACAACGACAAGGCTAAGCTACGCACAAAAGGACGGTGCAAAAACTATGGCGGGTCCCACGGACTTAATCGACCAACCGAGCCATATGGTAGCCGGCGGCGAGCCGGAGGCTAACGGCGGCGCGGCGCGCCAAACAGAAACCATGGCTAGGTGCAGCAAAACTAAGCGGGTGAGCTTACGCTCACGGGGTTCATCAAGATGATGACGGGGTTGCGGTGGGCGGAGGATGAGCGGCAGCCGGCGACGAAGTCCGGGTGGCGATGCGAAGAGCTTCACCGTGGAGGTCAACCGGGCCAAGCTAGCAACACCGGGTGGTACCATGAGCTTCGCAATACCATAGAGAAGCTCCGGGAGGCGAGGATTGGGAAATGGGGTATTCTGGCACCGGAGAAGAAAAGGGGTCTTGGCGGTCGCGAGCTCCAAAACTCCATCTCATTGCCTCAAGAGGAAACCCAAAATAGAGTGAGGGTTAAGCACCACAGAGGTAAGAGGATGCGGCAGAGCAAGGAGGAGCCGTGGAACCATCGTGATACCGCCTTCACCGTGAGCTTGAAGCTCGGCAATGGCGCCGGGCGGTTTCGGGTTTTAGAGCTCAAACACACAGAGTACTAGCTCGAGTTGCGCAAAGGTGAAAGGGAGGTCAAGGAGGAGCAAGGGGCTTAAGTAGCCGAGGGAGAGCAAAGGCACCGTTGGCGCCTCGGATGCGGCGCCTCCACGGCCGTGACGAGCGACGGAGCGATTGAGCCATGGACTTGCGAGGCGGTGCACTAGCGCGCATTAAATGCACCGCAGACCCGTTGCGAGGTGACCCGGCGCGCGCTCCAACCACCGCCATGGCGCTGCGCGCGCGAGCTCGGCGCTGCGCGCGCGAGCGAGAGGAAGGCGACGGCGGACGGCCGTCCGATTCGCATCCGCGGCTATCACGCGATCGCGTTGAAACGGCGCGACTGGCGTCCACCGTCGATGGAAATCCAACGGTCGAGAACCAAAGGGCAACCGGAGTTGTCCGAATGCATACACGAACGCGAGCCGTCCGATTGAGATCCAACGGTCCAGAGCGCTGCGCCCGATCGGCACGCGCCCGATGCAGTTAGTTGACTCGACCGAGTTCTGTTGGCTCGAGCCCGAGTCCGACCAGCGCTACCGAGGAACAGTGCAAACCCATTAGAATTTGATTTTTGAGCTGAAACTTTTGGGGATTTGATTGAGGCATCAAATCAACTTCAAAATTTATGAAATTTTAACTTGAGCTTCTGACCTTAGGTTAACCTTCCATAAAATTTCCAGAGATTTTTGTGCAATTGGAATTTTCCCAAAAATTTCGGAAGGTTAAGACAGAGGTTTGACTAAGGTTTGACTTGCCTCTAAAATATTTCAAATAATTTCCAAAAATTATGAAATAATTCTGAGGTGTTACCAAGCCACCCTAGAACCAGGGAAAATTATTTCCAAGGGTTTGACAAAAGATTTGACCAAGGAGGTTGTTGACTTGATAAATGAGGCCTTTGATTTTTAATTTTCCAAAATTCTTTTACAAGAATTTCAGAAAAGTTTCAAAAGTAAAAGGATGAAGGAAAAGTTTTAATTTACCCTCATTTTATTACATTTGAAACACAAGCCAAAATGGGGATGTTACAAGGCCACAGAAATTTGAGGCAATAACAGGTATGTGATATTGAGGATATCTCAGACGGTTCTTTAAGCAAACCGTCTGTGATATTATCACAGACGGTGCTTAAATAGAGCCGTCTGTGATATTGCGGATATCTCAGACGGTTCTTTAATAGAGCCGTCTGTGATATTCTTTTTTATCAAAAGGCGCACCCTAGGGTTTTGCTCTTTACTCGTCTTCGTCTCTCGTGCCTTAGGCTCTCGCGCTCTCGGCTCCTCTAGGTTCGCCGTTCACCTCCCCGGCCGTGAAGACCCGACGCCGCCGCCCCTTCATCGACGACGCTGCCTCCGCCTCGACACGCGGCCTCCTCCCCGTGTCGGCCTCCTCCCTATGCACCGGCCTCCTCCCCGCGCCGTCCTCCTCCCCGTGTCGGCCTCCTCCCCGCGCCTCTCTCTCCTCCCCCGCGTCGGCCTCCTCCCCTGCACCGGCCTCCTCCTTGCACCGTGAGTTGTTGTGCGGCATCCTCTGTGAGTATTCCTAAAGATCAGCAAATTGATCGAGTGGGCTTTGTTGATATGCTCTGTGATGAACTTTGTCTTATCTTGAGATTGAATGTGATAGTTAGTTGATTCTTGAGCTCTATTGTACAAATTACTTGCTCTTGTCAATTTCATATCTCGTTAATTTGTTACTTCGGTTGAATGCTAGTTATCACAGACGGTTGAATGCATCCGTCAATTTGATATCTGTTAGTTCATTCATGAGCTCTATTGTATTGTGAACCCTCGTGATGTGACTTTGATAGCCTTTGATAATGTGGTAGAAATTGATCGATGGGCTTTGTTCAGTTAGCTCTGTGATGAACTTTTCTCTTATACCGAGATTGAATGTGATAGTTAAGATCATTTTCGATGAATAGTTGAGATCATTTGATGATTAAGCAAAGTATTGTTTAGAGCTCATAGTTTGAATTTATACTATCATATTCATTTAATGAAGAGTATAGACAATAGGATTGAGATGGCAAAGACTTGTTCTTTGCAACTCTCATACGAGCACAAACTACCATCAATCCTTCTTTATATATTATACGTTTGTGCATCATTTTCGGTTAAGTTGAGTAAATCGCTTGAATCAGTGATTAGAGCTTACGCATATTGCCGTGCATATATAGATAGCAAGTGGCGACATGGCGTCCGCACCATCTTCGCCGCCGTCGGATCTCCGAGGAAAGTGGTGCGTCTGCGAGATGGCAGAGGAACATCGAGAATTCCTCAAGCATAATGAGCATCACGGAGGTCAATGCCAATGGGATCCTCGTGAGTCCCCAAAGCAACGGCGAGATTCGAACCTTGTGCGGGATACTTGGAAGGAACGGGTCCCCATCACCACACCGGTGGGACATCGTGTCGGATGTTCGGAGAAGCGGTGTGGGGCGGTTTTAAAATCGTTCACTTTCCCACCGCGGACTGGCGCGCGTGGAGCAGCGGCGTTGCTCTCGATCGGAAGGTGTGGAGGACCTTCAAGAGCGTGCTTGTCACAAGGCACGTGAACACGGGTGAACGCCCTTCACGGCGTATAAATTCTTGTCGCGGGATATATGGGACGCCTTTGTGCAAATGAAGACGACGCCGAATTTCTTGAGGAAAGTGCGACGCACAAGGCTCTCCAGACACTTAACACTCACCCCACAAACTCGGCACCGGCTGGTGCGCGAGTAAAACCGCGCAATGGGCGGCGGAGGCCGCGAAGCGAAACAAGGCCATTTCTTTGAGATCACGGACCAGCCGCGCTCTCTCCCGGTTAGGCGAGGCATCGATTCGTCTTGGGCGAAATCTCTTTCACAAACCCGCAGATCGGGATGTGGCCAACCGTGTGGTAAATGTCTTGAACTACCTAGTTGTTAATAAGTCTATAACTTCATAATGTATATAATAACATGATGACCTCTTGCAGCAAGAATTGAGTTCGCATGTTAGAAGGCTCCTTCCAGCGAGATAGGGAGAAGGATATACTAACTATGGCCCCGGGAAACAAGGAGCACCGGGTGCACGCGAGGCAAAGGGGTTAACGTATCTTGGAGGATGGATTCCCAGGCGACTCTGCACATATAGGAGCGGGGAAGAGATCCAAGGCGAGTACGACACGGTGTTCGAACATGTGCTTACTTCAAAATTTGAAGGAAGAGAACGGGTGCTTACTGCAAAATTTGAAGAAAAGATAGCAAGATTGCAGGACCAAGTGAATCAACTACTACTCCTCAACAACCGCCGCGAGCGCCCCGTTGTTTTGGTGGCGATCCTCCTCAACATCGGAGTGGCGTCGCGTCCACGCAAAATTGTGAACACGATGATGTCCAATTACCTATCGACGACATCAAGGTAATGTACATCTCTAGAACGCTCCAAAGATAGACCTATAGGACGCCTTAGCTAATTGTGTATCGTTTTGTAGGAGCCGACGCACTGCACACTCCAAGTGAGGATGGTTGGGATGTCTATTGAGGCTGGGCGGGGGGTGGTGTATCCATGCAATGAAGGGATAGTGTAGCACGGTGCCCAGGTGGCGCAGGGTTACGCCAGGGTCCAGGTGGACATGGTACATGATAATTTTAGGGCCGTCCTATTGGAGATTCGCCCCAACAACGAAATCATAACACTAGGGATGCCCATGCAGCTTTATTCGGTGGCCAAAGAAGGACATCACCACGACCTGCGATGCGCCTCAACCTTCGATGACTCCACCCAAACCATCTCCACACGACCATGCCTCTCCAATTCAACTTTTGAAGGACATCGTCCTGGACCCTGCAGTGCCGCCTCAACTTTTGATGACTCTACCCCAACCATCTCCACACGACCATGCCCTCCAATTCAACTTTTGAAGGACATCGTCACGGACCTGTAGTGCCGCCTCAACCTTTGATGACTCCACCCCAACCACCTCGACACGACCATGTCTCTCCAAGGACCCTCCATGAGCGCACCTCAACCTTCGCCTGAAGCCCGCCTCATCGGTTCCGTGGAGAAGACACCGAACGAACAAAAAAGCGTGCGCCGTGTCGGTTCGAGTCGTCGGCGGAGGAAGGCAGCGTAGCGCGCAAGTCGTTCGAGACAAATCAAAATCGAAGAACATTAAGGCGCTTAGCCTCCTAACCTAAGAAATACTCTTTCGAAGTCCGTTGGCGGCGAGCATGTTAGCCTACGCTAGATTAGGTTGTCGAGTTTGCATAGCTGGTACTTGCGTAAGACCAAAGAGAAAAGTGCGCGATGGAATCACCGTCGATACACGGAGAACTATTTCCTCCACGGTGGCCCCTTCATCGTGGGCCGGCGACTTGTTCGACCTATTCAACCTCAAAGCCCTCGATGCCTCACTTCTACGATCTTTGGACACGTAAGTGTGTACAATCAAGTTCTACATTCACGTACATTCACGTAATATAACAAACTCATTGCTTATGTATAGATACATGATTAAAAGCGCGGCGATTGAAAGAACCGGTGGGTTTCCTCGACCACACGTGGTCTCCGAGCAAACCATCTTGGCGAGCGCATCCTCGTCGAAATACATAATGGCAGGATTGCTTGCTCAAAACTCGTGGACTACATAATGGTGCCTACAACTAAGTAAGTG
Source organism: Ampelocalamus luodianensis (assembly GCA_036346255.1). Classification (NCBI taxonomy): domain Eukaryota; kingdom Viridiplantae; phylum Streptophyta; class Magnoliopsida; order Poales; family Poaceae; genus Ampelocalamus; species Ampelocalamus luodianensis. The sequence goes on from JAYEVH010000555.1 coordinate 163,285, forward strand.
CTTCACTACTTGCTATACAAATTTCATTTGTAATTTATCTGTGATATGAACTTAGGTTTAATGACTATAGCGACATACATGAGTAGGCATCTTGGATCCTTCTAGTCATTATACCAAAGAGGAATCGGTACTATACCTTGATTCCCTAATGAAAAAGGCCATGACTTCACCCTTGTTCAAGAAGTAGTCGATGTGTGTGCTCATTTCCTCCATACATAACTCTATTGTAGTCTTCCTTCGTTTGAAATGGCCGAGGTTAACTTTTTGGAAACATGTAGGTCATTCATCTCCTATATTGCCGAGGGAGGGCTATACAAGTGTAATACTCCGGAAGTGTGAGAAGTCAAGAATCGGATTAAATTAAAAACAATCGGTAGAGAATAATTTAATCGGGGAAGTTTTATTTTCAGTTTTCGTCAAATCCAGCTTAGAGAGGGGCTTTTCTGTCGTTTTCGCTTCATTTTGGGGCTGGGCCTTGGCCCATCTTCTAGTGGTGGCCGGCCAAAGGGGGGGAGGGCCACCCTCCCCAAACCCTAGCCGCCCCCCCCTCCCTTTCCCCCTTTTTCCTCCTCCCTCTTGCAGCCGCCCCCTCCTCCTCCTCTTGGCCGACTCCTCTCCTCCCCTCTCCCAGGGTGCTGTTCCCCTGCACCTCCCCTATCCCTAGGTGCTGCCCCTTGCGCAAGGAAGAAGAAAGAGAGGGAGAAAAGAAGGAGAAGAAGGAGAAGAAGGAGAAGAAGGAGGAGAAGAAGAAGAAGAGTTTGTGCGGGGTTTGGTTCAGCGATTTCTAGTGGTTCTACAAGGGTAACGAGATGCCCTCCCGCTGTTTAATCCTTATTAGATGCAAAAACCGATTAGAATTGATGGTTAATTGTTGGGCTGCAGTAGATGCAATTCTGTCCAGAACCTTGCGTGGGTTTTTTCGTATGTTTAGAGGCTGAATTTTAAGTTTCCATCTCCTAGAGAAATGTGGGTTATGTCGTTAGCTTTCAGTAGCCGCGAAGATCACTCGATTCGAGGTCTGAGTAAAAGTTATGATCGATTTAGTATCTGCTGCCAGAAATCTGACGAGAATAATCTGTCTGGTTATTTCCTAAAATTTGAAAGGAATTTGGTAGAATCTGAAAGTTCACCCAACTAGGTTATTGTAGGTAATTCGATAACCTTTTCAGATTGATAAAGAACGATCAATTCAGGTTACCTATTAAAAGTTATGGCCATTTTAGTTTTGCTGTTCGTTTGTGTAGACAGTTTCTGTACTGAAAGTTCAGACAATGGTTAGCCTAATTTTTGGCCGAATTGGAGTATCGTGTCAACTAGAGTATTGTAGATTAGTCAGTTAGAATCTACAGAAATTGGGTTTACCTCTTTTTGACTTCCAGATCATGAGTTATGTCATTTACCGTGCTGCTGTCCAGAATCAGATTTGGGCAGCAAGCGTTGTTTTCGTTTTCAGCTTTATAAACTCGTTTTGAGTCGTCTAGTAAGCATTGTAGAATGCCGATTAGTAGCGCTGGGTTTTTATGACCTTATTGAAATTATTTTACTTGTTTAGGAGGTGAAGCCTCAGGTTTAGAGTATCGCCTTGGCGGCTAACGCGTCACATCGTGGAAGGCAAGTAATTGTAGCGATGTTACTACCGTTTAATTGGTTGTTCTTACTACTTGCAATCCCTATGAGTTTCGTATTGTGAAGTATTATGCCATGGTTGGTTGACTTACATATGAGATGATGACAATAATGACTATTTAATGATTTACGTTGGATATCTTGTGTGTAGTCATGAAATGGTTGCTTTATGTGCGAATGTGGATCATGGATGTATTTTCCCATAATGATTATGTGGTAGTTGTACAAGTTAATCCTATTGGTGCCACTATGAGATGTCACATTTGTGGTTTATGATTATCATATCACTCATAACATATCATTACATTGCATTGTGGATGTCGCCGCTTATGGCCGCGACCGTACCGGTACAGGTTCTGACATCGTACATTGCCGTAGTACGATGCACACTCTTACCTTGATGGGTAAGAGTGCGATGGAGCATGGCATGCATTTGCATTAAGCATTGTGGATGGAGGACATGCATTCTTTTGTCAATGGTTGAATGTTTTTGAGGCGGGACTCATGCTAGTCCATGTGTTTTATTGAATGTGATAGTGGAATGTGGTTGTGGTCATGCAATAATATAACTTGTGTTGTAGCTTGCTTGTCATTTGATTAACTTTGTTATTCAACTTACTTGCTGAGATTTTATCTCATTCTTGTTGTTTCTTTCCCCCTTTCAGGTGATTCTTAAGCATTCTGGGATGGGTAGAGCGGCACTACAATAATGCACTCAATTCATAGTTTCATCTTTGTAATAAAGTTGAGAAGAATATAGCCTATTGACTAGTTATTCATGAGTGATCTGTTGATTTATTATTGATGCATTTGTGGACTACACTTGGATTAATCTGCTAGAGGTTGTTTTATTATTGAACTTGTTCTTTGTTATCTTTACTCCCTTAGTGGTTTATGCTTAGCTTATTGATTCTTGCCTAGAGTTCTTTGCGAAATTTTATATTCTTATGAAATTATTGGCTAGTGTAAGTGGTTAAGTAGTATCCCAGGGTAATGTGGGTCTGGGTGTTCAGATTAGTATCGAGCCTAGGCTTTAGGTTCTAGGAGAAGTAAGAAATTGACACACTTGCACATGTAGGATGGGGAAGGGTTTGCATATCTTGCATATACCTTGTTGAATTCTTTAATTTATTGCTTGTGCTTCACTTATGCGAGTTTATTGTTTGTTTGTTTGTGGGTTGCGGTGGGCTGAGAATGCCACCCAAGGGTAGTGGCCGTGTTCGTCACCCTGCTACGCCGGCCTGCAACCGATTGAGGAGGCGAGGATGCTCGGCCGGTGGGTGGTACCCAAGAGGAGGCGTGGGCGTGGTGGGGCCATGCGGCAAGAGTTGAGGCTTTGAAGCGGCGGTGGCCCAGTGCGATCGCTCGGTGCACGAGGTTGCGGTACCGGGCGGTCGCGGCATCTCACGCCGTGAGTGGGTAGGGTTGGTGGGCGGCCGGCGCGGCGCCACTCTGTCTGTGTGTCGATTGGGTTGTCCCACGTGGAGGACAAGATGGAGGCTTTTGAGGTAGTGGCTTCCGATCGCGTGCGCTATGTGGCGCAACTGCTGAAGGGAGAGGCCCAGATCTGGTGGAAAGGAGTGCAGTCTGCTCGCACGGCTGCCCATGGACTCCCATCGTGGCGGAGTTTGTCCGGCGGTTTGAGGCGGTTCTATCGAGACCTTTCGGACAAGATGAAAATTGACTTGGGCAAATACACTCAAGACAAGCGATGCAGTGGCGAGTATGAGGTGGGCTTCAATCGGATAGTCCGCCGTCCCACATGTGGTTCGGGATGATGCGGAGAAGGCGAGCGATTTCGTCGGGGCTTAGGCCTTCGATCGCCACTACTGGGTGCTTTTCCGATCCGATTTTCGTACTCTGGTGGAGCGGGCCTTGGGGATCGAGATGCGACGCGTGACACGGAGGACACTCGCAAGGCCTGCGAGGAGATCGGCCTCGGTCATAGCGAGAGGAGGGGCCGTGCTGGGGCCCTATGTTTAAGAAGGCAAAGGGTCGTCGTCACCACCCTACAGTGGTAGCGCGGGCGAACCAGCTCTCTTGGAGGGAGCTCTGCGATCGTGCCACTTGAAGCCGGAATGGGCTTGGTGTGTTTCGTTGTGGGGATCCGTGACAGCGGAGTGGCCGCTCTTGAAAGGGGCGTGTGCTATCTGTGGTCAAAACCACAAGGATGTGGTGTGCGGCGAGAATCCCAAGAAACTACGATGGGAGTTGGCGCCTACACCTTGGCGGATTCTCTCGTCACGATGGCACCGTTCGGATGATGGTCGTGGCTCCTACCCGCGATCCCTACTGCGGTCCCTACACGCGTTACTGCGGCGCCTCCAACACCTTCATCGTTGTCTTGGCGCCCCACCGAGGATACGGGTTCGTGACCTACTCCATCGACCCGGTACCTCAATGGACACCGCGCGACCTACGAGTGTGGGAGATCCTTCTTCTTGGTGTCCCGGCGGCATTCTCCATGCCGACATCGGATGGCGAGGATCGTGAGACGCGTTGTGCAGTACCTTATCGATTGACTCTTTCGATGCTGCGTACTTTTTGATTCCGGGCAGTTTCTCTTTTGTCTCGGAGAATTTTGTTGAGCGGGCGGTGGCTTTCAGTGCGATTAATTGGGAGGGCGGTGGTCGTTAGTTCTCCTAGTGGGCTTATATCCATTCCGTGTTTGTCTGGTTGTGTGGTGATTCTAGCGGATGAGGAGTTCGTGGCGAATTTGGTGGTTATACCTGGAGCCCTTCGATGTGATCCTTGGCATGGATTGGCTCACGCGGTATCAAGTCGTCATCTCTTGTTTTGGAAGGCGGTCACCTTGCGTCTCTCATGCAGGCGTGAAGTTGTTTTCAAGGAGTGCTCCACGAGTACTCTCTCGTTGTTGTGCGATTGTTTCCTAATCGGCGGATCACGAAGTCGAGTGTTGTGGGCTTTGGTGGAGGTCACGAGGGCGCTTTGAGGTTAGAGAACATCTGGTAGTGCGCAAGTACCGGATGTTTTTCCAGTGAGCTCCCCGACCGCCACCGGGCGGGAGTCGATCTTCGTATTGAGCTTGTTCGGTGCGGCCTATTTATAAGTCCCGTCTGGATGGCACCGGTTGAGCGGGTTGAATTAAAGAAGCGATTGGATGAACTCTTAGCTAAGGGTTCATTAGGCCGAGCACGTCACCTTGGGCTGCTCGGTTTTGTTTGTGGGAAAGAAGGATGGCACCAAGAGGCTTTGTGTGGATTATCGAGCACTCAACCAAGTGACAATCAAGAACAAGTATCCACGCTCGTATTGAAGATCTCTTGATCGGTTGAGAGGTGCCAAAATATTTTCCAAGATTGATTTGCGATCAGTTACCATCAGCTGCGAATCGGGAGGAGGATATAGAGAAGACGACATTTAGCACAAGGTATGGGCATTACGAATATGTCGTTATGTCTTTTGGGTGACTAATGCTCCTGCTGTCTTTATGGAAGCTATGAGCAGGATGCTCCATGAGTACTGGATTCTTTTGTGGTGGTCTTCATCGGCGACATCCTGGTTTATTCCAAAGCGGAGGAGGACCACGAATTGCATCTCAACTGGTCCTAGATACTCTTGGAAGAATAAATACTATCGAAGCTAAAGAAGTGTGCTTTACAGTTATCCAGTAGGATTTTTGGGTCATACCATCGATCGACCACGGTATTACAAAGTGGATCCGAAGAATGTGGCGGCGAGTGGTTGATGGCGGAGGCCAACCAATGTGTCGAGATCCGGAGTTTCCTTGGTCTTGCGGGTATTACCGGCGCTTTGTGCAGATTTTTCTAGCATTGCTAAACCAATGACCCGACTCACGCAAAGGGGTTCCTTTTGTGTGGGCGGACGCCTGTGGTGGGTTTGGACTTTGAAGAACAAAGTGGTAAATGCACCTATTCTATCCTTGCCCGGAGTGGCAAGCGCTTCACTGATGTACGGATGCTTCTCGGTTGGACTCGGATGTGTCTGCGATGCAAGAGGGCGAGTAATCGCTATGCTTCTAGGCGATTGAAGACTCATGAGCGAATTATCCCACTCATGATCTCGAATTGGCGCGATTGTGTTTGCTCGAAGTCTTGGAGGCATTACTTGTATGGGGAGCAGTGCGATATCTTCACCGATCACAAGAGCCTTAAGTATATATTCACACAGTGAGAGCTAAATTTGAGGCGGCGGAGGTGGTTGGAGTTAATCAAGGATTATGACGACTATCGGTATCACCACAGTAAGGCTAATGTGGTGGTGATGCCCTAGCGGGACAGGGTACCTCGGTAGCGTTATCCTTGGCCTCGGAGTTTGAGAAGATGGGTATTTCTTTCTGTCTTCTTGGTTCTGCGCGATCGAGAGACACAAATGATCATCGATGCGCCATCCCCGAGTGCATTCTTGAAGCTCAACGGCACGATCGGCTCCTTTGAGAGTGCGGAAGAGGATCTCGGAGGCGTTCCGAGATTTTAGTGTGGATGAACACGGTGCGGTTCGATTCAAAGGCGGTGTGTGTACGAAATCACCGGTGAAGGATGATATTCTTCGTGAGGCTCACCGTACCCCATATTGGTACATCGGGAGAGACCAAGATGTATCGTGATCTTAAACAAATCTTTTGGTGGAAGCGGATGAGGTGGATATTGCTAAATATGCCATTTGCTGTGGCGTTTGTCAACAGTAAAGGTGAGCACAAACGTCCCTTTGGTTTATTGCGGCCCTTGAAGGTACCGAGTGGAAGTGGAGCATATCACTATGGACTTTGTGGTTGGGTTGCGCGCCCGAGGGCGAGATGCAATATGGGTCGTGGTGGGCGGGCTTACAAGTCCGCACACTTCATACCGATAAAAGCGACCAACACGGCGCAGGACCTAGCCCGTTGTACATCCGAGAGGTGGTGAGACCGCACGGTGTACCCAAGTCCGTTGTTTCGGCCGAGATGCCAAGTTCGTCTCTAAGTTAGCGAGTCTTGAGTCTGCGTTGGGCACGACAGTTTCCTCGATCTGACTTTTCACCCTCGGACGGATGGTCGATCGAGAGGACCATTCAAACTCTGGAGGACATGCTTCGTGCTTGCGTGCTATCTTGGAAGGGTAGTTGGGAGGATTATCTGGCTTTGGCAGAGTTCGCTTATAACAATAGTTATCAGGCGAGTATCAAGATGCCTCCTTTCGAGGCTTTGTATGGTCGGAGGTGTGTTTCCCCTCTTTGTTGGGATGCGGTGGGTGAGAGGTCGTTGCTTGGTCCGGATCTTGTTCGTGACCGTGGAGAAAGTGCGGGAGGTTCGTCAAAACTTGTTGTTGCTCAGAGCCGACAAAAGAGTTATCTGAGATGTTGGCGCGAGAGTTGGAGTTTGCGGTGGGTAGCCTTGTGCTCCTTGGTGTCTCCAACCAAGGGTATTGTTCGTTTGGTACCACAGAGAAGCTTAGCCGCGGTACATCGGTCCTTTTCGGTGGTTGCCTGGGTGGGTAGTTTGGCTTATCGTTTGGGTTGCCAAACTCATTGAGTGGTGTGCACAATGTCTTCCATGTGTCTATCTTGAGAAATACTTGCGGGATCAGAACACAAGATTGACTGGAGCGAGTCACGGTGGAGCGAGATCTCACGTGGAGAGTCGCCGATTCGTATCTTGGATACATCGGAGCGGGTCTTGAGGAATAAGACCATCAAGTATGTGAAGGTCCTTTGGGCGAATCGATCGAGAGAGAGGCTACGTGGGAGCTGGAGGATCATTTGCGAAAAAGTACCCCGAGCTCTTGAGGTGTAAGTACTCCTAGTTAGGTTCTTTGTTTGCTTGTTGTTACATTCTTTGTGGTGCAGAGAATTGGATTCGAGGCGAATCCTTTTAAGGTGGGAAGAATGTAATACTCGGAAGTGTGAGAAGTCAAGAATCGGATTAAATTAAAAACAATCGGTAGAGAATAATTTAATCGGGGAAGTTTTATTTTCAGTTTTCGTCAAATCCAGCTTAGAGAGGGGCTTTTCTGTCGTTTTCGCTTCATTTTGGGGCTGGGCCTTGGCCCATCTTCTAGTGGTGGCCGGCCAAAGGGGGGGAGGGCCACCCTCCCAAACCCTAGCCGCCCTCCTTTCCCCTTTTCCTCCTCCTCTTGCTCGCCGCCTCCTCCTCCTCTTGGCCGACTCCTCTCCTCCCCCTTGCACCTCCCCTCTCCCAAGGTGCTGTTCCCCTGCACCTCCCCTATCCCTAGGTGCTGCCCCTTGCGCAAGGAAGAAGAAAGAGAGGGAGAAAAGAAGGAGAAGAAGGAGAAGAAGGAGAAGAAGGAGGAGAAGAAGAAGAAGAGTTTGTGCGGGGTTTGGTTCAGCGATTTCTAGTGGTTCTACAAGGGTAACGAGATGCCCTCCCCGCTGTTTAATCCTTATTAGATGCAAAAACCGATTAGAATTGATGGTTAATTGTTGGGCTGCAGTAGATGCAATTCTGTCCAGAACCTTGCGTGGGTTTTTTCGTATGTTTAGAGGCTGAATTTTAAGTTTCCATCTCCTAGAGAAATGTGGGTTATGTCGTTAGCTTTCAGTAGCCGCGAAGATCACTCGATTCCGAGGTCTGAGTAAAAAGTTATGATCGATTTAGTATCTGCTGCCAGAAATCTGACGAGAATAATCTGTCTGGTTATTTCCTAAAATTTGAAAGGAATTTGGTAGAATCTGAAAGTTCACCCAACTAGGTTATTGTAGGTAATTCGATAAACTTTTCAGATTGATAAAGAACGATCAATTCGGAGTTACCTATTAAAAGTTATGGCCATTTTAGTTTTGCTGTTCGTTTGTGTAGACAGTTTCTGTACTGAAAGTTCAGACAATGGTTAGCCTAATTTTTGGCCGAATTGGAGTATCGTGTCAACTAGAGTATTGTAGATTAGTCAGTTAAGAATCTACAGAAATTGGGTTTACCTCTTTTTGACTTCCAGATCATGAGTTATGTCATTTACCGTGCTGCTGTCCAGAATCAGATTTGGGCAGCAAGCGTTGTTTCGTTTTCAGCTTTATAAACTCGTTTTGAGTCGTCTAGTAAGCATTGTAGAATGCGATTAGTAGCGCTGGGTTTTTATGACCTTATTGAAATTATTTTACTTGTTTAGGAGGTGAAGCCTCAGGTTTAGGAGTATCGCCTTGGCGGCTAACGCGTCACATCGTGGAAGGCAAGTAATTGTAGCGATGTTACTACCGTTTAATTGGTTGTTCTTACTACTTGCAATCCCTATGAGTTTCGTATTGTGAAGTATTATGCCATGGTTGGTTGACTTACATATGAGATGATGACAATAATGACTATTTAATGATTTACGTTGGATATCTTGTGTGTAGTCATGAAATGGTTGCTTTATGTGCGAATGTGGATCATGGATGTATTTTCCATAATGATTATGTGGTAGTTGTACAAGTTAATCCTGTTGGTGCCACTATGAGATGTCACATTTGTGGTTTATGATTATCATATCACTCATAACATATCATTACATTGCATTGTGGATGTCGCCGCTTATGGCGCGGCCAGTGCAGTCTGACATCGTACATTGCAGAGTCTGATGCACACTCTTACCTTGATGGGTAAGAGTGCAGTGGAGCATGGCATGCATTTGCATTAAGCATTGTGGATGGAGGACATGCATTCTTTTGTCAATGGTTGAATGTTTTTGAGGCGGGACTCATGCTAGTCCATGTGTTTTATTGAATGTGATAGTGGAATGTGGTTGTGGTCATGCAATAATATAACTTGTGTTGTAGCTTGCTTGTCATTTGATTAACCTGTTATTCAACTTACTTGCTGAGATTTTATCTCATTCTTGTTGTTTCTTTCCCCCTTTCGGGTGATTCTTAAGCATTCTGGGATGGGTAGAAGCGACACTACAATAATGCACTCAATTCATAGTTTCATGCTGTAATAAAGTTGAGAAGAATATAGCCTATTGACTAGTTATTCATGAGTGATCTGTTGATTTATTATTGATGCATTTGTGGACTACACTTGGATTAATCTGCTAGAGGTTGTTTTATTATTGAACTTGTTGCTGTTATCTTTACTCCCTTAGTGGTTTATGCTTCCGCTTATTGATTCTTGCCTAGAGTTGCTGCCGAAATTTTATATTCTTATGAAATTATTGGCTAGTCAGAAGTGGTTAAGTAGTATCCGGGGTAATGTGGGTCTGGGGTGTTACAACAAGGAGCGAACGCCACACTTAATCACGGACGCGATTTACAGTGCGTGCTACAACACAATAATCCGATATCATACTTAGTAATGCGTCTCGAATCGACTATACCTATATATGTAATTCTATTTTTTCAGTGCATGAGAAAAGCGAAGAATGTGCATTCTCGTTTGCCATGATATGCGATTCTCATGAGTGCTAGGTTGCGGATCCCGAGGTTGGTCAATCTCGCAATAATTGCTAATTATAAATTTAAATATATATGTGTAACACTTTACTCTTGTTTGTAGGTTTTGAATATAGATTTAGATTCACTCGTCGAGAAAGAGATCTCGGATGTTCGAGGGAGGCTACGCACCTTCATCATGACGGATATCATTGCGGCCAGCGGAGAGTTTCACTCTTTGAACGACCTTGAAACAATTAATATATTTGATATAGTTGTAATTCACTTTGAATAGTTATGATTCAATGGTAAACTTTGGGTTGTCACTTTGGGTTGTATGACAATATTTTACGAACGAGTTGATATTACAATGTTTGACTATATTTGATATATGTTCGTTTGTATGACAATGATCACTTTGGGTATCTGTGATGTATCTATTTTCTGCCTGCTTATTTTCAGAGGGCATGGCTAGCAATCACGAGGCTAGTGAAAATTTTTAAAAATAGTTATCTTTGAAATAACTATCACAGGCGGTTTATCAATCAAACCGCATGATATATATAATCGACGGCTCTATTATATAACCGTCGTGATATACACATATCGAGCGGTTCGTAAATAGAACCATGCAGGATATCCTTTATCACTGACGGTTCTATTTACGAACCGTGCGGAATATGTGCCTATCACGAGCGGTTATATAATGATGGCAAATGCAGGATATGTGCATATCACGACGATTACGTAAATAGAACCGTCAGGATATGTGCATATCCGACGGTTCGTAAATAGAGCGTTTGTGATATGCGTCTATAACGACGGTTCTTGAATAGAGCGTCGTGATAATTAGATATCACAGACGGTTATATAATTAGAACAAATGCGTGTTGTGACTTATCACGACGGATTTTTAACCATCGCGTGATAACCGCCGACTTATCACGACGTACAAAAACACGACGGTTGGGAATGCGTGATGATGACTGTTCCGAACCGTCTGTGATGAGGCTGTGTGTAGTAGTGGTGATTACAAACTAAATTTTTATTTTTGAAAACACCGTGGAACTCAAATCTGAGAATACCTTGATTGGGTTTCATCTGCTCTCTTATGGTTGTTTGAATTTTTCTGGAGTTTTGGAGAATATTGGTTTTTCATTTGATTTGCTTGTTTGAATTTTAAATATAAACAAAACTTGTGAGCAGAGCCTGGAAGTATTTTTCCTAGGTTCTGTAACACCTTATAAACCCACCTTCAAAAGTTCACAAATTCTAGAAATAAATTGCTATTCTAAAACAATTAGTCAAAATAGAAATTTGAAAGTCAAACATCAAGAGCAAGCACTTAAAATAATTTTGGGAAGAATTTACTTCAATTAAAACTCTGGAAATAATTTATTTAAATCTTATAATAATTATCATGAATAAATATAATTTTTCCCAAATTTTTGGGGCTAAATTCAATCCACAGAAAATTCAAACTTGCTTCCATAACCTTTTATGAATTTGAATTCAAAATAAGCAATTAATCATGAACAATGAAGTTTAGAATTTTATTTGGCCTCTAGGTAACCCTAGAAACCTCCCTAAAAAATTCCAGAATTTTTGAAATTTATTTGCTATATTTTGAAGCTCGGTCAAAGTAGGAGCTTTGAATTAAAACCCAGTCAAACCTCCTTGCACTATTGCTTGGGCTTGGACCCAACCCCGACCGGACCCAACCCCTGGTCCGACCGAGCCGACTTGACTCGATCGAACCACCTGACTCGCGCCCGCGCCACTCAAATCCCGCGCGCATTCTAACCGTCGGATCTTGATCGGACGACCCACGTTCGCGAGGAACATTCGGACCATGCGAGCGCAACCCTTCATCTGAGCCGTCCATTTTGGAATCAAAGGCCTGGATCGTCTGGCCGTTCCACCCGTTATAGAAACCGCGCCAGCCCTCCTTGTGCCACCGACAGATGGGTCCCGCCGGCCTACTTGTCTCCTTCCCCGCGCGAACGCCGCCCCCGCCACCGCACTCGCGCCCTCGGTTGCCCGCCTCCTCCGCGACCGCCCGCTTTCGGTCACCTCGCCATCACCTTCCGGTCGCCTCAGAATGTCCTCGCCATGGACCCGCCGTCACTGCCTCTCCTGTTCCCTCGCCGTCCCCTCAGCGTCGCCTTTGTCCCCGCGACATGACCGGGGAGCATCGTGCCCATACCGTCGCTCCCGTTCTCTCCGCCTCCGTGCCGACCCTTGTAGACCACCGAGGAACTGCCCTCGGCGCCCTTTTTCTCTACCCGCCACTCGCCCTCCATTTCCTCTCCTCCTCGAGCCCTATTCGGCCCAAGCTCTGAATGCCAAGAGCAGAGCCGCCGCGCTGCCTCCACGCCCTCTGGCTACGCCGGCGATCTCCGGCCACCGCCAACCCCATCACGGCGCGCCTGCCACCCCGAGGAGAAAAACCCCTCGGTCAATTTGGGGATTTACCTCACCGAAGCCTCGCGCATCACCATCTTCATCAACACCGGCCGCAACCGCCATTTTCACCGCTGCACCTTCTCCGGCGACCCTTCCTCCAATTCCTTCCCACTGGAGTAAGCTTAGGCCTTCCTCTAACATCCCCTAGCACTCACTCTTGCACTCCTCCTCCCCAGGACCCTCGCCGCGGTGACCCCGCCATGCCGCCCGACGCTCACGCCGCCGGCCCACCTCGGTGCCTCCCCATCTTCATCGACCACTCCGACATGTTCCAGGTACTGCACTCATGCCCATGCGTGCCCTAATTTCCCTCCTGCTCCCTTCCACCACCGTCGCCTCTCTCCACCTCCACGGCGGCGCGCTTCTTGCCGCGCCGCCTCGATCCGACTGAGTCCCAAAACCGCCACCCCTAGCCTCGTTGACCTCGGAGCAACCCATTTTTGGGATCACTTTCGCCTCTCGACCACTCCCTCGCCGGCGACTAGCCACGGCCAAGTTTTCCCTGTCTTGACCACCCCTGTTCTTCATCTCTGAAGTTACCCCTCTCTAAGTAGGAGTGCCCATTAGAAGGATCTTCTGAATGCCTTTGTCCTTAAGCCCTTTTTGATTTACTTTTAGGTTACTCAAACCTAATTGACACTTGATTAAGTGATTCTGAGTAAGAAAATGGCTTGATTGGCACCTTAATTCTAGAAGATGTTCTGTTGTAGGTGTTTGAGCAGTGATGCGGGAATATAAGAATGTGATGAGGTTGGTAGCATGGGTTGTGGATAATTCTGATTTTTGTGCTTAGAAGTTTCAAAGATTCAGAATGCTGGGACCTTAAATGCTATTGCAAACAACCTTGTGACTAAAAATGGAACCACTCAAATGCATTAACCTATTTGAAGTCAGATGGTTGGAAGAAGTAACCAGTAGCTCTATTTTTCAGAAAGTTGTCTGTTATGTCTTATGAATAGAGATGATGAGATAACAAGTGTTTTGTCGAGTGTTATCTGAGAGAAAAGTATATGTTTAGGAGAAAGTCTGAAAAGTCAGGGTTTTCAAAAGTCTGACAGTATGACTAATTCTAGTAGTAATAACCTAAGATGAGAAACCATTAGGATTGTGAATCTTCAGAAACTAGCAGAGGAGCAATCATATCGCTATTGTTGTAATGTTGATCAGAGAAGACAACTTGGTTAGGGGGAAAGTTGAAGTATTGGGATAGCCCTCACAAAACCTGCCATCTTTTGCTTTCAAACCCTGTGCTTGTCAGTTAGGTCACTCCTTTGAGTTAGTGGTTTGGGAAAATTGATTTAATAGCTCCTAAGTCCTGGGGATCGGTTGTTGTAGGTTACAGGATTAATAGTTTGGAAAATTGTCAGTTTTGTAGGAAGGCTGTTATCTTGACCTAATCTAGCAGTTAGGAAGGTTGTTGTTTTCTTTAATCTTCTACCCAGCTATGCTTTTAGAAGCCAACCCTTTGAAAACATAATTAGGAGATGGATAGTCTGAAACCTTGAGAGGATAACCCAATCCTTGATTTGCATTTTTGAGCAGAGAAGGTGTTGGTTGGCAGGTTGTTTTGGCAGTAAGCCGTGAGTTAGTGGAGTGTTCAAAATTTCTAACCTCTTAGTGTTAGTTAAGTCTAGTACTTAAAAATGTTGGGCATCACTTAGTAGTCCTTAGCAGCCAAATAAGCATAAAAACAGAAATGGAATATTCATCAAGATCATTATTTAGCCTCCAGCAATTAATTCAAAGAAAACAAGAATTTAAAATGGAGCTATTTCGAATGCCAAAGTAAATGGTTTATAAAATATAAATTCTAGCCTTTCACATCTAGTCTAAGTAGTAAAGGTTATCATGAGTCAAAAATTTGAATATTTGACTTAGCTAATCGATGATTAGAACTTATGCCTTCATTTCCTTTTCTATAACTCATAACCAATTCAAACCAGCTCCAAATCAATGATTTTGTTCCTAAATTTATCTAAAATCATTATCTATCATCGTGTTCGTTCTCGATTTTGGATTTTTTTGAATGTTGGAGTTTATTCGATGTTTTTGTCTTGTTGATTCTTTTCGTTAGATGGCGATGATTCGGGAGTGCAACCGTAATGATCATGAGAATGTCCAGAGTTCCAGCAAAGCAAAGGCAAGCAGATGTAACATCATTTGATCATATTGCTCCTATTACTTTTAAAGTCTAATATCTTGTTTGCAAAACCTAAGTATGCATGCTTCTTGTGTCAAAGTAATTTTGTCGATTAGAGGTAGCTAAGCCTATTGCATTTTTGCCTTGAAATTGTTCACCCCTGCCACTGCCATAGGTTATTATCCTCACTGGTGAATTAGAGCCCGGTGAATGATTTATGGTCTTTTATTTGTCGTTACGATATGATGCTTAGCAATGCTTAGTTACCGGTAGAATTGGGCGGTTATCGACTTGTCGATAACCTTAATCACACAAAAACTTATTATTACTTATGATTCAGCACTCTGTGCTATGTTTATTTGTGAAAACTAAAAATGAAAACAAAATGATTTGGACTTGGGCACAATGGTAAGATGGTGTGTTTTTGGGTGTGACTGGAATGGTGCCCGAGTCAATTAAGGACCGAACATCTTGTGAGTACACATTATCCGAGCAATTTGTGCATGCTAACCACACTAGAGGAAATGGGACCTCTCTTGACTAAGTACTTTGGAGGGTGTTAATTAATGAGTCGCGTGGTGGGTTGCATATGGAATATATGCAACATGGATGTGTTTGTTGGGAGGAGCACCCGAGGGCGGTGTCTCCTACTCCACGTATGGGTCCTCGTGATCCATATTTAGTCGTGAGATCACTAAGGGTTAACCCCATACGTGCGGCTCTTGATTAGCATTTTCCATTGGAAGCGTCTCGTAGGACTTAGCGTGCGGCATACCAAAGGAAGTGTGCTTCATCTAGTGGCAAAAGGCGATGCAAGTGTGGGTACATTGGTACACCCTGCGAGGTTAAAACTATTCGAATAGCCTCGTCCTAGGTTATGGACACGCTTGGGTAAGCTTTTCAAGAGTTAGACTACAACCTTTAAATTAAAACTTGACATGGGTGGTACGAATGGGTAATTCGTGCTATTGTTGTGATGGCTATTGGTTTAGTCATCCCTAGGATGTCTTCATGCTATTACTTATTGTATCATTGTTATGTATGCAAATAAAATTCAGATTGTTCAAGCGCCTTGAACTATTACTTATTGCAAATAAAACTTGCTTTATGCTGAAAATAACCTTTGAGCCTTCTCCTTTGATTAAAGCTGCATGTAGTAGTAACTAGGTTTGTTACTCGTAAGTCTTGCAGTACATTCGTGTACTCCTTTGTTTGCTTGCATTTACTAATCTGGACAGCGGTGTTGAGATCGATTTGGGTAAGAAAGATTTGCGCAGAGCGTGCATTTACTTTGGTTTCAACCCGATCGGTTGCCCTGCGGGTTATGGCAAGCCATTGGGACTTCCTTCATGGTTAATTCATGTTTTAATTCAGTTAATTTCTGTTTTCCGCTGCATATTTGATATTTATCTTGTTATTTAGCGGTTGGCCCTTTTGTATGAAACCAACCTTGTAAGTTCGGTATGTTGTAATTATGAAGTTTTGTTATTGTAAGCACTTGTGTATGGAATTGATGCTTGATTTTGTAGCAGGGTGTATATCTGCATTTAGGAAGTATACATATCTCGAGGCTTGGTTTATTTGATTTGTGGTGCTAGGGTCAAGGGAAGGCTAAGCATTACAAGTCAAATAAATCGGGGTCTCACAGGATCATTGATGCTATGTTTGTGTTCTTGTTTATAGCTTTGTTGATACTTGCTGAGTCTTTGGGCTCACTCTTGCTTTAATGTGTTGTAGGTACCAATAGCAGGAACGACATGCATGGGAGGGACTAGATGTTGGATACACTCACTACCTCACACTCTTAAGGCGTTTACCACTTAGTTCAATTTAGTAATAAACAAACTGTTTGATTATCACCCATGGATGTTTCTGGTTTGAATAACTGTTTATTGTAATAATGAGGTTGCTAGGTCTTGGTATGTTCATTTGATTATCATGCTTGATTCTGAGAATCTTATTAAATACCATGATTTATTGTCGAACCTTCGATATAGTTGATTAAACAAAGGAGACTCTGTCGAAAATTTGTAGATTGTGCTAGATATTTTATTTCTAGTAACATTCCTGGCTCATTGACAGTTGGGGTGTTACACTTATGGCACCTTTTGCTTCCGCTGATACTTAATATTTATGTCTTTTGGCCGGTCGGCTGTTCTGTAATAACTTTATATTATGTATGTCTTTTGGTAGGCTTGTTATCATATGATGTATGGAATTGATGCATGCTTTTGTATGATGTATGTGTGCTGCAATTTCTGAGAAGCACATGTCCATCGAGACACGGTGTATTTTGTTTGTGATGATAGGGCCAATGGGAGGCTAAGTATTACAAGCAAAATAAACCGGGGTCTCACAAGCAGTGGTTCATGCCCTGAAGATTTGGCGACATTACCTTATCGGTAATCGTTGCGAGATCTACACCGACCACAAGAGTCTTAAATATATTTTCACCCAAGCCGATCTGAACTTGAGGCAAAGAAGATGGCTTGAGTTGATGAAGGATTATGATTTTGGACTCCATTATCATCCGGGGAAAGCCAATGTGATAGCTGATGCTTTGAGCAGAAAATCTCAATGCAACTGTTTATCGGTAACCCCCATTTCAGAAGGTTTGTGTGCTGCAATGCAACGTCTACGCTTGGAGATAATTGAAGAAGGGTCTCTTGCTGCCCTTAGTGTGAATTTCACATTTGAAGACCAGATTAGAAGCGAAGACCGATTCTAAAGTGGCTCAAATTCGTGAGCAAATGAAGCAAGGCAAGGCCAAGTGTTTCAAAGAAGATGCACAAGGTACCATATGGTTTGAAAACCGTATAGTGGTGCCACTTGAGCTCAACTTGAGAGCGCTAATTCTCAAGGAAGCTCATAACTCTCAATTCTTTTTACACCCCGGAAGCACCAAGATGTACCAAGACCTGAAAAAGAGGTTTTGGTGGAGCCAAATGAAGTGACAAATCGCTCAATATGTTGTCGAGTGTGATGTATGCCAAAGAGTCAAGGCTGAGCATTTGAAGCCAAGACAAGCGAGGTTCTTGTTTATCATTGCCACAAGAGCGGTAATAATTTGGTTCTCTTTGGTCCACTATGTCGACTAGGCAGCAGCAGCTTAGTTACATTGAGCCAACATTTGATTCATGCTCGCACCACCGTGCTCATCAACTAGGTGCAGCCGCCAGAGGCGAATTAAGCCTTGCTCACTCTGGAGTCGGAGGAGGAGGGGCAGGAAAACTGGCACTGGTATTGGGGTGCACTAATCCATGGAGGCTCGCTGAAGAGCTGGACTGGTCCATCTTGAAACAAAACCTGCTAGGTTTAAGAGATAAGAGGGAGAAGCACCAGAGAGGAGAGGGAAAGCACTTTTAGAAGGTAGAACGAGGGAGAAAGATGGAACAACCAAGTCGGGGAGAAGCAGGTTAAACCCAAAAGAGCAAGGGTCGAGAGCCCAAAAGAGGGAAAAAGGTGCAATAGGACCTCCTACTGGAGTCTTATTGCGCGAGCTAACGAAATAGAACCGAAGGGGAAACACTACCCAGAAGGGGTCTAACAACGAAAGCCATGGGGTTGGGCTAAAGAAACGATCTTCGATCTTCAAAAAGTCCAACAGGATGTCCTGTGAAAGCAAAGACAACGTTGCCTCTTTCTTCCAACTAGCTCTTTCCTCAGAGCGACATGCCACAATCAAAGGTGGGTGCTAACCAAGAGCGTAAATCGGCCTTCCTATGTAGGCTAGGTCCAAATCCTATGATTAAAGAGGTACACCAAATTATTTATCTTAAAGACATCCATTTAGAAAACTAGTCAACCAACTAATCTCCTAGAACATTAGTAACTCATCAAGATTGTCAATTCTTTCTTGGGCATGAGCCTAAGTAATTCCACAAATTGTTCACGTATATTGCATGCTTCTTTTCTCGCCACATCAATTTGGATTCTCAAACCAATCATCACTTCTCAAATGGATAATCCTAAAATCATTTCAGATTACTTAAATCCAAATTTGAAAAGAATGTCCTCTGAAAGTCTTCCTTTAAACCACTAACTCCAAATTGATCCACCACATTAATTGCCACCAACTATCCAAACAGATGTTTTAATCAATTCCTCCATCAAAGGTAAATCTAAAACACATAATCCATATTCGATCAAGATATATAGTCCGACTAGGATTCTTCCCAAATTCAGTCTCAATTCACTTATATCAGACTAAATTCGATAAAACCAACATACTCATCCAAGCATCCAACCAACCTTTGCCATTTATTCTATTTTCAGGGTAATCTAATACCTTTCAATAATCAAATCAAGGTTTCACAATCCTATATCCTCCATGATCCATTTAGATCTTTTGTATTAACGAATCCCCAAAGTCTTTCATCCTCAAGATTAGATTAAAAGGCTTCTTTCAAGCTACCTAGCTTGGCATCCATCGCCCAAGTTATTCTTGCAAGCATAGCTCTTGAGAACCCGACGTGCCGCAACTGCTCGGGGCTTCCAACACTAGGATACAAGGGCTCGGTCCTATAGTGATTGTCAAGATAAGGAGGTCAAATTCATTTCAAAACAGAGTTCCAAAAAGGGTAAGATTTCAAGAATCTGAGAAGGAGATAAGAGGGAAATAGATTAAGAGGAGAAAAGAATGAGACCAGATGAGATAGAATAGATCAAGACAAGAGAAGAACCACTAAGCAGGTTTTCAAGTTGGTTCGATTTAGAAAATAGTTTTTGAAGCAGGCTAAAACGACCATGCTAACTAAGGTTATGCCCAACAGTCGATATGGAGCTCTGATACCACCTTTGTAAGCACCTTGTCGGGATACAAGGAACCAGCCCAATTTTTTTTTTTGTCTTTTGGGTTGCAGTGCTACTGCACAGAGGAGCGGTAGTACCGCTCGGTGCATCCTGAACGAAGGTCTACCAGGACCTTCCAGGAGGTCTTGAAGACCTCCTGGAGGTCTTGGGCACTGTGCAATGAGCCAATCCCAGGAATCTAACCTGGCTCGCACAAACCAACAATGATGTCATCAAACCCAAACACAAGCTAAGCGAAAAAATAGACGAAACAACATATATTAATAAAGACCATTCGATCAAGCTTCTTACAGGGGTTAACCACTTGGGCTTACACAAGAGCACTAACGGCGGAGACAAAAACCAACACGAGTAGGTCCAGCGATCACCCCACCGGCTATGGAGTGGAGAACGTCCCCTAAGTCACATGGTCTCCAAAGACCTTTTCTTCACTGAACTTTGAGCTCCCTGGAACATTCCTGCCAGTGTTGATTAAAGCAGGGGGCACAAGCCATGAGTAATTTTGAATGTACTCGACAAGTGTGGGAAGTGTATGCAATAAATATTCATGCAAGGCTTTCCAAAAGAGAGCTGTAAGGTTAGTTGGAAAGAGCAATATTTGACAACAATTGATCTAAGTAGATTGAAAAGCTCAAGTGAAAACAATAATACATAAATAAATTTTGATTTCCAAGAGAGGTCGTGAGCACCCACTCACTACCAAAACCACTCTAAAGCACCCACTCCAGAGCTCCCGAAGGACCACTTGTGGGAGGGCTGGTTGTGAGACCCCGGTTTATTTTGCTTGTAATACATAGCCTTCCATTGGCTCTAGCATCACAAACAAAATACACCGTGTCTCGATGGACATGTGTTTCCTAGAAATTGCAGCACACATACATCATACAAAAGCATGCATCAATTCCACACAAGATAATATAACCAGTCTAGCAAAAGACGTACATAATAATAAGTTATTACAGAACAGCTGACCGACCAAATGACATAAGTATTAAGTATCAGCGGAAGCAAAAGGTGCCATAAGATGGCTTAAACCAAAAGACGACCGGTTAGCCACATAACACCACAGGGCAACCGACCGGGCCGCTAAGCTAATCGCCCCACACACTGCCACAGCACAACTCACAAAAGTGAGGCCCTTCGGGCTCACCTTCTTCCTCTGCACACAACAAGCAATGCAGATGAGTACAATAATGTACTCGCAAGACTTACAAGTAACAAGCCTATACATAACTACATGAGAGCTCAATTCAAAGGAAATAGTTATATGGTTGTTTGGACGCATAAAGCAAATTTCAGTTGCAATATTGTAATAGATTGAAGGCAATTTAACAAATCGATTTTAATCATTGAAGTAACGACAAGTAGTAATAAGGAACAAGTAACAACCTAGAAGTGACTAACCCAATAGCCACCACACATAGCATGAATCCCTGATTCATAACACCCGTCAAGTTTTAATTAAAATGTTGTAGTCTAACTCTTGAAAGACTTCCATAACCTAGGACGAGGCTATTCGAATAGTTTTAACCCTGCAGGGGTGTACCAATGTACCCACACTTCAGACCGCCTTTAAGCCACAAGATTAGCACACTTCCAAAGGTATGCCAGCACGGCTAAGTCCTACGAGATATTTCCAATCTTGTGAATCAACTACGAGTCGTTCGTATGGATAGAAACCCATACGCTTACATTGTAAAGCCGAAAAGACAACTTGTAACAGCCCTAACTTAGGGTTTGTATTTCAAATGTAAAATTTTGAGGAGAAATAAAAACTTTTGTTGTCTCTTCAAATCATTTGAAAGTTTCTACAATTTTCCCTAGCAATTTCCAATTTGTAGAATTTAATTCTTGTGATTGGAAATTGTTGATTATCAGATTCTAGCCTTCAAACTTGTGATCATCCTCTGAAGCTATTTTTCTTAGCATCTTGATCATCCTGTCTACCTCCCTGAATTATTTCACAATTTTTAGATTTTGTTTGCTATTTCAAATGGCCAAGTCAACTCTGTTTGAAATCTGGTCAAACTCCTGTACAGCAGCTTGTGAATTTTCTCTAGAATAATGCAGTGCATAAAAGTTCTGGAAAAATTATACAAGGTTGTCCTCCGTCCCTAGTAGCTACCATAAAAATTTCTGAAATTTTTGTAGCTCTGGGTCTACCTCTAAAATTCCCCAAACCTTCTCTGTCTTTTAAATCAAAATCTAAAAATCTTGTTCCTCGGGCCCGAACCCAACTCGGGCTCGAGTCCGACCAGCGCCACTTGACTCGGTCGCGTCAACTAGCTGCACTGCGCGAGTCAATTGATCGTGGCCGTCCGATGCAAATCGAGCGATCCACGTTGCGTCGCAACCGACTGTCGAATGCATACATCAATCTCGGCCGTCCATTTCGGATCAGCAACGGCCGGCATCTTTCCGATAGAGTCGAACCTCGGCTCGCACCGCCATTGCTATCGCGACCGGTGGTCCCCACTTGTCGACCGTCCTCGTCTTCTCCGCACCTCACCGGAGCTCGCGGCGTGCGTGCATGCTTGCCACGCACTCGCCGCGCCACCTATTTGCCCTCGTGTGCATCGTAGAGCATCGCGAGCTTCATAACCTCACCGCACTCATTGGTCATCGTTTCTTCGCTCTCTCACCTTCTCGCCCAAATTTTCCTCGTGGGAGAAGAACTTCGGCGTAGCGCCGCCGTTCGAGCCGCCTTGAGCCGGCGGCCGCCTGATCGTGTTCCTCTCGCCTCGCGCCTCCATTTTGCCTATTCCGGGTCCTTGGCGCCCGGTGGATCACGGGGCGGTATCGTCGTCTCGCCTCGGCGATCTCGGCCCGCGAGCTTGCTAGCGTTACGGTGAGTCTCAAGCCTCGGCGTTTGGTTCCACTTGATCGCAATGCTCCACCGATGCTCACGGTGGGTTCGTTTACGTCTTTGGTGCATCGTGGAAGCCGTGGCGACCGATTTTCTCCGAGCTCGGTGTTTCGCCGCGTGGTGATTCCGGCCGTCTCGGACCTCCTTCGTCGCCATCATCTTGTGCTTATTGTTCACGGATCAAGGCGGGCGTGGCGCACCTTCCGAGTCTTCGAAGCCCGTAGCGTCTTCTCGCGAGGCGCATCTTCTTCTCCGCCTCGTTCGCCGCCATTTCGCCGCCGGCATTTCCGTGACTCGCGTCACGTCATCGAGTTCGCGAGGTCCTGCGAACCCGAAGGTACCACTCACTCGTCTTGAAACTCAACGGTTTGCTAGATCACTGCGCGGCGCACCGTGTGCGGTGCTCGCCGATGAACGCGGTGAAGATTAGTTTAACTCTAATCATGTCTTCTTTGAGTCTCGATTTGTGGGCCTCTCGGTAATCACGTTTAGAAATCGTTTAATCCAATCGTTATTTGTTCTCTGGGTCACTGCCATGTGGGCCCATGCTGTCAGTTGTTAGTTGTGTAGCACTGATAATGCGTTTTCTCTGTTGGGAAACGTATTTCTTTGTGAGAGTAGGTTAAGTTTATGCGTTGATATGTCAAAGACGTATTCTTAGAATACGCCGACGTCGCTTTTCGGCGCGGGCTATTACAGTCGACACTTTCGCGCGGGCCCGCCTGTCAGTGTCTGGGGTTAGTTGGCTGTCGGTAGGAAAGGGTATAAATGCTTTAGTATTTCTGAAATGCTTTTCTGTTGCACTGTTAAATCGTTTAAACTTGTAAAATGCATAACTAATTCAATTTTATCCAAATTGCATGAAACCAGTCTGTTATTTTTCATTTTAAATGTATTACTTACTAAAATTAGTTTCATCCATGTCTCTGTAGCAAAAATCTGTTATCTAATAAAATGATGTCTTATGTATCTTCTAAATTAGAAAATGCATATCTTTTCCAATAATTGTCCAAATTCAATGAACCAGTTTTGTAAAATTTCATTTTCAGTATGCTAACTGTTAGGATAGGTTTTATACACTGTTTCTGTTTATGAAAAGTTGTTAAGTAACTAACTAGTGGCATGTTGTATTTTTAGCTTAGAAAATTCATAGAAAATTATTAGCATCTTAAAATGATTTGTTCTCTGTTTCTAAATTTTGTTATATCTTGTTTAGGCTCTTTGTGTGAATTTTGGCATGAGTTGATGTTGTTGTATGCTTAAGTTTTGTCGGTGTTATTCGTCCTTATTTCTTTGTTGTGTTCGATCGTTAGGCTTCGATATTTGCGGCAACCACGAGGACGATCCTCCGCACCTTATTGAGCAACAGCGGCCGCAAGCGATTTGATCATGATTAATCCCAGTATTTTAAAGTTTAATATTTTGTTTCAATTGTATGTATGCATCGCTTAATTTGTGTTAAAATGGTTAGTTAAATCGTAGTGCATATCCTGTAGACAAAATATGGATCTCTACTACCGAGCCTAAGTTATTTCTTTGTGATTAGAGATCATTGGATGATCTCTTGTCACTTAGTAGATTCGGGTCAACTTGCTTAGACATGCTTAGTATCAGTAGAAGCGGGCGGTTATCGACTTTAGTCGGTAACCTTGATCACCACAAAATTTACTATAACTTTATGTTTTAGCATTTCTGCTGTTTATCTGCAAAACTAAAAATGAAAACAAAAATGGTTTAGACTTGGGCACAATGGTAAGGCGGTGTGATCCGTTGGGTGTGACCGAAAGGTGCGAGTCAATTAAGGACCGAGTTACTTGCGCCACCGTCTTGAGCATTTTGCGTGCTAACCACACTAGAGTATATGGGACCTCTCTTGACCTAGTACTTTGGCGTGTATTGGCTCCGGTCGCAGGAGGTCGCAGGAGGGATGGAGGTGGGAGCATGGTAGTTGTCCAAAAGCTTTATCTGAGTGGGTAGTTGTCTTTCGGCTTTACCATGTAAGCGTATGGTGTTTCTACCCATACGAGCGGCTCGAGGTTGATACACAATATTGGAAAGCAGATCTCGTAGGACTTAGTGTGGTGTGGCATACCTTGGAAGTGTGCTTTGGCTTAAAGGCGATGCAAGTGTGGGTACATTGGTACACCCTGCAGGTTTAAAACTATTCGAATAGCCTCGTCCTAGGTTATGGACACGCTCGGATCGCCCCAAGAACTAGACTCCAACATTTAAATTAAAACTTGATGGGTGAGTGCGAATGCAGGATTCGTGCTATTGTTAATGGTGACTATTGGGATAGTCACTTCTAGGTTGTTTATCTTTCGCTTTTGTTATTATTATCCTTCATTGTTATTTCAATCTTAAAATGAATTGCAAACTTGCCTTTAAAGCAGTATTACATTATTGCAAATGAAAATTGGCTTTATGCAAATAAAACATATGGCCTCCACTAGACAAGCTGCATGTAGCATATGAGCAGTGCGCTAGTTCACACGTCGATCTTGCGGTACAAAGACAATCTTTGTACTCGGTGCTTTGCTTAATGTTTTTGTTGCGGAGGAAGAAGGTGAGCCTCGGGGCCTCACTTACGTGAGTTTGTCTTTGTCGCCGTGGGTGACGACTAGTCTTGGCGGTCGGTCGGATGCCTTGTGGGTTGGAGGCTGCGATTGGCTTTGTTTATAGCCATCTTATGGCACTTTTGCTTCATTTATCGTTGTTGTCTATTTGTGTATCTTGTGGCACGTCGGCCTATATGCATAATATTGTTACTATTTGTTTATCTTCCGTTTGTAGTGTGATGTTTGGACTCTATGTTTGGAATGGAGTTGATGCATACTTTTGTTGTGAGGTGTGTATCTTTCAGGAAGTATACATATCTCGAGGATCGATTTATTTGATTTGTGATGCTAGGACCAGGTGGTTGGTTAAGCACTACAAACCAAATAAATTGGGGTCCTCACAAAGTTGGTATCGAGCCATTACGACCGTAACAACCAAGCATAGTCGTCTTTAGGATATTTTGAAAAAGCTTAATTTCAAAGTATAAAAGGGTTTATGAAAACCTAGGCGATTCTCGATTTTACTCCTTACCTATCTTAGCCTTCTACTCTCATCTTACTCTAATTTGAGTTTAAAACTTGGTTTCTCTCTTTCCTTTCAAAAGATAGTTACTCTTTGGTAGAATCGAGTCTTTGGGAGAACCATAGAGAATTAAGTCTAAGTAAAATTTGTGGGAGCATAAGGGTAAGATATGTATGAGTTGCTATGTGTCGATTTTCTTTGGTCGAACTTTATCCCGCCTTGTGTTTGTTTTTAATTTGCTTTCATGAATTTTGGGCTTTCTTGCTCTTAAATTTGTTGCTAACTTGTCTTAGTAAAGCAGGATGGCCGGAGAAGCAGCGTGGTAGTCAGCAGCAGTGGTCATGATGAGGAGCTTCCCCTCCTCCGACCATGGTGAGGTTCTCGCTCGGTCGAGCGAAACCGCATGGACGACAGCGCATCTTGGAAGTTATTGCTAGGAATACCTCCACTCCTGCCGGTGGTGGCGGCCACCGGACTCGCGGGGACTTGCGAGTTCCTCCGTACACAACCGCCGACTTTCTCCGCTCGAGGACCCTCTCGTCACGGACGATTGGCTGCGCATGGTTGAGCGAAGCTCAACATAGCTCGATGCGAGCGCAGACAAAGCGCTCTTCGCGTCCCACCGGCCTGAGCGCGGCACTCTCATGGTGGGAGAACTATCTCGCCATGCGGCCCGCGAGCCATGTGGTCGCGTGGGAGGAGTTCCGGTCGCTTTGTCGGGCCCACATCCCGGGACGGCGATGAAGTGAAGAAAAAGGAGTTCCTCGCGCTCAAGCAAGGGCGCAAATGCGTGACGAGTACCTTCGAGTTCAATCATCGGCTCGTTATGCTCGGGTGAGTGGCCTCGAGATGAGGCTAGCAGAGAAGTTTATGGATGGCTTGTCCGAGGAGCCGCAGACAAGCTATCCATTGTGGACTTCTCGGACTTTCGTGCCTTGGTAGATAAGGCCATTGTCGCATTGAGCATAAAGCGAAAGCGTTGGTGAGTCCCGCAGCGCAAATGGGGCGCATCGATGCTCACACCGGCCTCGTTCGTCCTCGGTGGGCGGCACGATGGCCCGTTCTTTTGCTCCACCGGCGCCGAGACCATCTGCACCAGCTCCGCGCCACCGCAGCGTGTGAGCCACCACGCGCGCCGCGATCCAGCCAGTGAGCGGTCTCCGCAATCCGGCGGCGAGGTGACTTGTTTTATTGCCACAACAAGGGCCATTATGCGAATGCACGCCTCGAGAGTGTTGCAGCCCCTCGTCCTAATGGAGGACGCGGCAGGGAGCGGTCACCGCGACCGTAAGATTATTCGAAGACCGAGTGCGGCGTGTCGAGTGAACCACCTTTCGGTGAGGAGGCTCGGGGCGCGGATGTCGTGATTGGTACACTTCTTGTTAATTCTCGCCCCGCTGCGGTATTATTTGATTACGGAGCATCGCATTCTTTATTTCAAGATCATTTCTGCTTGTTAGTGGTCTTATTTGTGTTCCTTTGGGAGTTCCTTTGCTCATCCGCTCTCGGGTCGGAAATGAGAGTGATTCTGATGTCGGGATGTTTCTATCGTAGTTGAAGGAGTGGGATTTTTGGCAAATCTCATTACCTCGATTCAATGATGCGGATGTGATTCTTGGCATGGATTGGTTGTCCCGGACTTAAAGTGATTGATTGTGCGGGAAGATCGTCTATCTTACCACCCTTCCAGGCGGCGGTCGGATTCTCGCGGCCGTGGGCGCATCTATGTGCAATAGAAGCGAAGCCGACCTTGCGATTCGGGATGTTCCCATAGTATCGACTTTGGGGATGTCTTTCCCGAAGATTTGCAGGATGCCTCGGTTGAGATCAGAGTTTGCCATCGAGTTGCTGCCGTGCAGCTCCGATTTGAAGCGCCGTATCGGATGCCTCCCAATGAGCTAGAAGAATTGAAGAAGCGACTTGGCGAGCTCCAAGCAAAGGTTTCATCCGTCGAGTTCATCTCCTTGGGGTTGTCGGTAATCTTTGTGAAGAAGAAGGACAAGACTTTGCGCATGTGTGTTGACTACCGTCCTCTCAATGAAGTGACGGTGAAGAACAAATATCCTCTCGCCCGTATTGATGATCTTTTTGACCAGCTTATGCGGGCTCGTGTGTTCTCAAGATTGATCGAGGTCGGGCTATCATCAAGTCGGATCAGTGAGGATATTCGAAGACGGCCTTCACTACTCGTTATGGTGCATGCAGTACACCGTCATGTCTTTTGGTTTGACCAATGCTCGGCGTTGTTCATGAACCTTATGAATTCCGTATTCATGGAGTATTTGGACAAATTTGTGGTGGTTTTTATTGATGACATTCTTATCTATTCCAAGATCAAGCGAGCATCTTGAGCATCTGAAGATTGTTTTGGGCAAGTTGCGGAACATCGGCTATATGCAAAGTTCAACAAATGTGAGTTAGTTGAAGGAAGTGGCATTCTTGGGCCATGTTCTTTCATTGGAGGCATAGTTGTGGATCCCAACAAAGTCACGATGTTCTATCTTGGGGCCACCAAGTCGATCCACGATGTGCGGAGTTTTCTTGGTTTAGCGGGCTACTATCGCCGCTTTATCGAGAACTTCTCCAAAATCGCAGCCGATGGTCGAATTGCTTAAGAAGGACAAGAAGTTTGTATGGTCCTCTGCTTGTGATGAGAGCTTTGGGAGCTCAAGCGATTGACTTGACTCAGTCCTCACTCTTCACGATATCCGCAAGAGCTTCGATATTTATTGTGATGCCTCTCGTCGGGACTTGGGTGTGTTCTTATGCGGGAAGGCAAAGCGATTGCCTATGCATCGAGCGATTGAGACCTCACGAGCTCAACTATCCCACCCATGATTTAGAGCTTGTGCGGTGGTTCATGCACTCAAGATTTGGCGGCATTATTTGATCGGTAACATTTGAGGTGTATTAGACCACAAGAGTTTGAAATACTTATTCACTCGGCGGATCTGAACCTCGAGCGAGAGGAGATGGCTAGAATTGATCAAAGATTATGACATGGGTATTGGTATCATCACGGCAAAGCCAATGTGGTTCTTGATGCACTTAGTCGAAAGGTGTATTGCAATACTTTGATGATCCAAGAGCAAAGAACTTGCGCTTCTTGCGAAATTTGGCGTCTCAACTTGGGTTTGGTTGAGCATGGTTCCTTCTTCGCCTTGGTTGTGCAACCAACCTTGGTGGATCAGATCAAGGCGACACGACAATCGATGATGGCGTGGGTAAAATCAAGCGAACATCGAGGATGGTTCGGCCAAGTGTTTCACGAGAAGATGAACACGGTGTTGTATGGTTTGGGCAAGCGTCTCGTGGTCCCAAAGATCCCCGAGTTGCGGGATTTGATCCTTCGAAGCCCATGATTAGCCTTTATCCATCCATCCGGGGCCACTAAAATGTACCAAGATCTGCGTCGAGATTCGGTGGACTCGCATGAAGCGCGAGATTGCGGGTTCGTGGCGGATGTGACATATCTTTGTCGTGTCAAGGCCGAGCATCAGCGTCCGGCGGTCTTCTCGACCCTTGCCTATACGAATGGAAATGGGATTCCGTTGGTATGGACTTCATCACTGGTCTACCCGTACTTCTTGGGGAAGGATGCATTATGGGTTATAATTGATCGATTGCGAAGGTGGCCCATTTCCTTCGGTCGATCGAAGATTGATGTGAATCGACTAGCGGATCTTTACATATCCCGCATTGTGAGTCTCGCATGGTGTGCCACGAGCGATAGTGTCGGATCGTGGCTCTCTTTTCACTTCCCGATTTTGGCACGACTGCAGGAGGCCATGGGTACCGTCTTTCTTTCACTCGACCTATCATCCTCGGTCGATGGTCGACGGAGCGAGTCAACCAAGTTCTAGAAGATATGCTCGTGCTTGTGTTCTTTCCTATGGGAAGAATTGGGAGAAGTGCCTACCACTTGCCGAAGTTCTCCTACAACAACGACTTCGGGCTAGTCTTGGTATGGCACCGTTTGAGGCTTTGTATGGGCGGCTGCAGAACACCGTTGAACCGGTGGCGGTGAAAGGCGGTTCTTTGGCGGATTCGATCAATGAGGCGAGAAAGTCAAGTGCGATTGATTCGTGAGCACTTGCGCGTAGCTCAATCGAGCGTAAGAGCTATGCGGTCGGCGTCGCCGTGAGTTGAGTTTCGGCCCAATGACTTGTGTATCTCAAAGTCTCACCTTGAAGGGACATCGTCGTTTGGTGTCAAGGCAAGCTAGCTCCTCGATATATCGGGCCATATCGCATCATCAAGAAAGTGGGAGCTGTTGCATACAAGTTGGAGTTGCCGGCTACACTCGAAGGGTGCACGATGTTTTCCATGTGTCACAATTGAAGAAGTGCCTCCGTGTTCGGTGAGAAACACCATTGGAAAATATCGATGTGCGGGAAGATCTGTCTTATCGTGGCGCCCGTTCGTATCCTCGAAGAAGCTGAACGCAGAGAACAAGGAACCGGGTGATCAAGTTCCTTAAAGTTCAGTGGTCGAACCACTCGAGGATGAAGCCACTTGGGAGCGGGAGGATCGTCTCGAGCGATTACCCATCCTTCTTCTCCCAGTGATCGAGAATCTGGGCGAGATTCTGTAAGGGGGAGATTTGTATGACCCTAACTTAGGGTTTGTATTTCAAATGTAAAATTTTGAGGAGAAATAAAAACTTTGTTGTCTCTTCAAATCATTTGAAAGTTTCTACAATTTTCCTAGCAATTTCCAATTTGTAGAATTTAATTCTTGTGATTGGAAATTGTTGATTATCAATTCTAGCCTTCAAACTTGTGATCATCCTCTGAAGCTATTTTTCTTAGCATCTTGATCATCCTGTCTACCTCCTGAATTATTTCACAATTTTTAGATTTTGTTTGCTATTTCAAATGGCCAAGTCAACTCTGTTTGAAATCTGGTCAAACTCCTGTCTGACAGCTTGTGAATTTTCTCTAGAATAATGCAGTGCATAAAAGTTCTGGAAAAATTATACAAGGTTGTCCTCCGTCCCTAGTAGCTACCATAAAATTTCGAAATTTTTGTAGCTCTGGGTCTACCTCTAAAATTCCCCAAACCTTCTCTGTCTTTTAAATCAAAATCTAAAGTCTTGTTCCTCGGGCCCGAACTCAACTCGAGGCTCGAGTCCGACCAGCGCCACTTGACTCGGTCGCGTCAACTAGCTGCACGCGCGAGTCCAATTGATCGTGGCCGTCGATGCCGTCGAGCGATCCCGCGTTGCGTCGCAACCGACTGTCCGAATGCATACATCAATCTCGGCCGTCCATTTCAGATCCAACGGGCGGCATCTTTCGATAAGTCGAACCTCGCTCGCACCGCCGGCCGCTATCGGCGATGGTGGTCCCCACTTGTCGCCGTCGCCTCGTCTTCTCCGCACCTCACGGAGCTCGCGGCGTGCGTGCATGCTTGCCACGTACCTCGCCGCGCCACCTATTTGCCCTCGTGTTCGTCCAGAGCATCGCGAGCTTCATAACCTCACCGCACTCATTCGGTCATCGTTTCTTCGCTCTCTCACCTTCTCCGCCCAAATTTTCTCTCGGGGAGAAGAACTTCGGCGTAGCGCCGCCGTTCGAGCCGCCCTTGAGCAGCGACCGCACGGTCGTGTTCCTCTCGCCTCGCCGCCTCCATTTGCCTATTCCGGGTCCTTGGCGTCGGTGGATCACCGTGGCGATATCGTCGTCTCGCCTCGGCGATCGGCCCCGCGAGCTTGCTAGCGTTACGGTGAGTCTCAAGCCTCGGCGCTTGGTTCCACTTGATCGCAATGCTCCACCGATGCTCACGGTGGGTTCGTTTACGTCTTTGGTGCATCGTGGAAGCCGTGCGACCGATTTTCTCTCTCGAGCCTGTTTCGCCGCCGTGGTGATTCCGCCGTCTCGGACCTCGCCGTCGCCATCATCTTGTGCTTATTGTTCACGGGATCAAGGCGGGCTGCGGCGCACCTTCCGAGTCTTCGAAGCCCGTAGCGTCTTCGCGAGGAGCGCATCTTCTTCTCCGCCTCGTTCGCGCCACTCGCCGCGGCATTTCCGTGACTCAGCGTCACCGTCATCGAAGTTCGCGAGGTCCTGCGAACCCGAAGGTACCACTCACTGCGTCTTGAAACTCACCGGTTTGCTAGATCACTGCGCGCGCGCGCCGCCGTGCCGGTGCTCGCCGGTGAACCGCCGGTGAAGATTAGTTTAACTCTAATCATGTCTTCTTTGAGTCTACGATTTGTGGGCCCTCTCGGTAATCACGTTTAGAAATCGTTTAATCCAATCGTTATTTGTTCTGCAGGTCACCGCCATGTGGGCCCATCCGTCGATTGTTAGTTGTGTATGCGATGTGCGTTTTCTCGCTGGGAAACGTATTTCTTTGTGAGAGTAGGTTAAGTTTGCGGCGTTGATATGTCAAAGGCGTATTCTTAGAATACGCCGACGCCGCTTCGGCGTGCGGGCTATTACAGTCAACACTTTCGCGCGGGCCCGCCTGTCAGTGTCTGGGGTTAGTTGGCTGTCGGTAGGAAAGGGTATAAATGCTTTAGTATTTCTGAAATGCTTTTACATTGCTGTAATCGTTAAATCGTTTAAACTTGTAAAATGCATAACTAATTCAATTTTTATCCAAATTGCATGAAACCAGTCTTGTTATTTTTCATTTTAAATGTATTACTTACTAAAATTAGTTTCATCCATGTCTCTGTAGCAAAAATCTGTTATCTAATAAAATGATGTCTTATGTATCTTCTAAATTAGAAAATGCATATCTTTTCCAATAATTGTCCAAATTCAATGAACCCAGTTTTGTAAAATTTCATTTTCAGTATGCTAACTGTTAGGATAGGTTTTATACATCTGTTTACATTTATGAAAAGTTGTTAAGTAACTAACTAGTGGCATGTTGTATTTTTAGCTTAGAAAATTCATAGAAAATTATTAGCATCTTAAAATGATTTGTTCTCTGTTTCTAAATTTTGTTATATCTTGTTTAGGCTCTGTGTGAATTTTGGCATGAGTTGATGTTGTTGTATGCTTAAGTTTTGTCGGTGTTATTCGTCCTTATTTCTTTGTTGTGTTCGATCGTTAGGCTTCGATATTTGCGGCAACCACGAGGACGATCCTCCGCACCTTATTGAGCAACGGCGGCCGAGCAAGCGATTTGATCATGATTAATCCCAGTATTTTAAAGTTTAATATTTTGTTTTCATTTGTATGTATGCATCGCTTAATTTGTGTTAAAATGGTTAGTTAAACAGTAGTTGCATATCCTGTAGACAAAATATGGATCTCTACTACGAGCCTAAGTTATTTCTTTGTGATTAGAGATTGGATGATCTCTTGTCACTTAGTAGATTCGGGTCAACTTGCTTAGACATGCTTAGTATCGGTAATCGGGCGGTTATCGACTTTAGTCGGTAACCTTGATCACTAAAATTTACTATAACTTTATGTTTTAGCATTTCTGCATTTATCTCGCAAAACTAAAAATGAAAACAAAAATGGTTTAGACTTGGGCACAATGGTAAGACTGGTGTGATCTGTTGGGTGTGATTGGAAAGGTGCCCGAGTCAATTAAGGACCGAGAGTTACTTGCGCCACCGATTGAGCATTTTGCGTGCTAACCACACTAGAGTATATGGGACCTCTCTTGACCTAGTACTTTGGCGTGTATTGGCTCCGGTCGCAGGAGGTCGCAGGAGGGATGGAGGTGGGAGCATGGTAGTTGTCCAAAAGCTTTATCCCGAGTGGGTAGTTGTCTTTCGGCTTTACCATGTAAGCGTATGGTGTTTCTACCCATACGAGCGGCTCGAGGTTGATACACAATATTGGAAACAGATCTCGTAGGACTTAGGCTGTCTTGAGCATACCTTGGAAGTGTGCTTTGGCTTAAAGCGATGTCCAAGTGTGGGTACATTGGTACACCTGCGGGGTTTAAAACTATTCGAATAGCCTCGCCCTAGGTTATGGACACGCTCGGATCGCCCCAAGAACTAGACTCCAACATTTAAATTAAAACTTGATGGGTGGTGCGAATGCGGGATTAGTGCTATTGTTGTGGTGACTATTGGGATAGTCACTTCTAGGTTGTTTATCTTTCGCTTTTGTTATTATTATCCTTATCATTATTTCAATCTTAAAAATGAATTGCAAACTTGCCTTTAAAGCGTATTACATTATTGCAAATGAAAATTGGCTTTATGCAAATAAAACATATGGCCTCCACTAGACAAGCCCGCATGTAGCATATGAGCAGTGCGCTAGTTCACACGTCGATCTTGCGGGTACAAAGACAATCTTTGTACTCGTGTGCTTTGCTTAATGTTTTTGTTGCGAGAGGAAGAAGGTGAGCCTCGGGGCCTCACTTACGTGAGTGTCTTTGTCGCCGTGGGTGACGACTAGTCTTGGCGGTCGGTCGGATGCCTTGTGGGTTGGAGGCACACCGATTGGCTTTGTTTATAGCCATCTTATGGCACTTTTGCTTCATTATCGTTGTTGTCTATTTGTGTATCTTGTGGCCTGGTCGGCTATATGTCCGTAATATTGTTACTATTTGTTTATCTTCCGTTTGTAGTGTGATGTTTGGACTCTATGTTTGGAATGGAGTTGATGCATACTTTTGTTGTGAGGTGTGTATACTGCTTCTGGGAAGTATACATATCTCGAGGATCAGTTTATTTGATTTGTGATGCTAGGACCAGGTGGTTGGTTAAGCACTACAAACCAAATAAATTGGGGTCCTCACACAACTACCCCACGGGGTAAAGCTTTTCGGACAACTACAATGCTCCCACGCACAACCATCTCGTTTTACCACAACGCAACACACACACGCCCTCCTGCGACTCGTAGCCAACACACGCCAAAGTACTAAGTCAAGAGAGGTCCCATACCCTCTAGTGTGATTAGCATGCAAGAATGCTTGGTTTAGTGTAACAATATGTTCGGTCCTTATTGACTCGGGCACTATTCCAGTTGACGAAGATCTAAATAATCCTCATTTATTAATCAGAAATATGACATCACAAAGCATACCCTTGAATATTATCGGGAAGGGCGAGTCGGGAAGTCGTAGGTTATCCTACGACTACCCCTAGTCGTAAGCTCTTCACGACTATGGTATAATCGTTACGACTACCCCTAGTCGTAAGTTCTCCTACGACTATGGTATAATCGTTACGACTACGCCCGTCGTAAGTCTTTCTACGACTAGCTCACACAGCATCCATCACGATTATCGAACCCACCCGCCGGAAGATTCAATAAATAGTGAGGATCCAAGCGATCAAAATACACATAATCTGGCGATAAATCCCCACTATCTCGATTGAAACTGTTTGACAAACATGGGAGGTTACTACTCCGGCAATTACTCTCATTATTACGCAATAATGAGCGACTAATTAGCCTGGAACGACGACGTCCACCACTGTTTAGTATAAATAGGTGTCTCTTAGAGATAGTGAAGGAGAGGGCTTCCTTTTGGAGGACAGAGAGAGCTTTTCCTAGAAGACAGTTAGGAAAACCTCCAATCGATTGTAATCCAGAGAACAAATACAAGATACACAGGAGTAGGGTTATTGTTCTCACCCGAGAAGGCCCGAACCTGTATAAAAATCCACGTGTCTCCTTCGTCTACGTGATCAATTGTGGAGACCCCCCGAATCAAACAATCTTTACGTAAGATCAGTTCTAAAACGCCGACCGTGGGGATCTTCTGGTAATTCCTTGTCAACAGTTCTTTCTTTTCTCTTTTATGCTACCATGGCAGGAGAATGGAACGAGGAGA
Organism: Ampelocalamus luodianensis; assembly: GCA_036346255.1. Taxonomy (NCBI): domain Eukaryota; kingdom Viridiplantae; phylum Streptophyta; class Magnoliopsida; order Poales; family Poaceae; genus Ampelocalamus; species Ampelocalamus luodianensis. The sequence goes on from JAYEVH010000555.1 coordinate 198,363, forward strand.
ATTGGTTCGACTTGGCCGATTACGCAGACATCGACATGGATGCCGGCCTCGAATACGAACCGAGTATCGAATCTTTTGACGGTATTGCCGCCTCTGGAGATCTTCTATCAGATCTCGGAGACTGCATTACCACCGGAGTCGAGGAGGGATCCTTATCCCCCACGACAGTACGCTGAGCCGAGGGATCAATTTCCTCGGGAGGCAAGGGTCAACTCGACCAAAGAATAAAGCTGTCTCGGGCGCACTCGCAACACGACGAGAGTTTTTCCTCCAAGTGTTCGAGTCCCCCCCCCAAGGCAATACGACTTGGCAAGACAAGTTCTGGAGGCCATCATTCCGGAGCTCCATTGACATCTGATGGTCCTCTCTGTCCGAGTGCTTCCGCAGGGAAGAGGATCGAACATGTTGTTCATCCAAATACAACCGTCCCAACGCAGGAGCTACCTGCAGACGAAGACGGTTATAACCCAGAGTTCCCCCACCTGGAGGGGTTTACTCCAAGTCGTCAGATGGTGTCGCTCGACTGCTCCTCAAGTGAGGAGGTCTCGAGCGCAAGTGGAGGTCATCCACGAGAGGTCTTTGTCCTTCCCTCTGATAAGGATCGTTCTCCCGTAAGAGGGATTGAATATGCTTCCGCCGAGCATACTCTACACCGCTCGTCGCAACGGCAAGGACACCACGGCTAGCTTAACGAAACAAACACTTTAATGAGCGTGCGGGACATCCTCAATGTTCTCGCACTCCATTAAAATAAGCTCGTGGGTATGGAATGACCAATAACTGAGGCAACCCGACGAAAAGAATAGTAGCTCAGAAGAACCATCCCGAGCGCGCTTATTTCCAGTCGGAGGAAGCTCAAGAGCTCCAGCACATCAACGATTTGCTGGAAAACCCGACCCAAGAACTCGCTCGAGCACCAGGTTATGATCTCTTTGCAGAGGAGATCACGCAAAGGCTTCGTAACACGATGGCCAATCTCGAGCGACTGCGTCGACCACAACCAAGAAGTCGTAATATTACGGCTACTTCTTTTGCCAGTCGTTCAGAAAACTCGTCGCATAGAAGGCGGCATGACTCTCCCTCACGTCGTTTTCTCGACATGAGGAAAATGCCTCAAGCCCACGGGAGAGGTGATCTTTCACCACCTTAGCGACAAGAAACACGGCGGCAAGTGGGGTTCGAGGATTATTTCCCTCGTAAGACTGAGACCTATCGTAGGCCTAGTCCCCCCATGGCTGGGTATCGACGAGTTCGATCACCCGGCGACATTAACCCCTCGTCTTTACAAAGAAGAAGACAAGAGGTTATCTCGGGATGTCGGGCGTTCTCACCCGACCTTCGAGCTGTTCGTTGGCCGCCTCGATTTCGACCAACGAATATGGAGAAATTCGATGGAACTCAAAACCCCATCGAGTTCCTCCAAATCTATACTACAGCTATCCGAGCTGCAGGAGGAGGAGAGCATGTCATGGCAAATTATCTTCTGACTGTACTCGAAGGATCGACGCGATTGTGGCTTTTAAACTAGCCATTCGAATCGATCTACTCGTGGCAACACCTCTGTGATCTATTGTTGGCGAATTTCCAGGGCACTTACAATCGCCCAAGAAAGGAAGATGACCTGCACCGGATAAGGCGAAACAACCGTGAAATGCTACGCCAATTCATCAGCGCTTGATCAGTTCAAATTTATTCGGAAGTTTCGACTCATCCGTGATCGAGCTTTCCAGGAGTCCGTAGCAGAAGAATAACAGAGGACATCGCTTTACATCCACCCGCCACTGTCGCTGAGCTCTTTGAGATGGCTGATAGATATGCGACTGCTGCCGAAGCGGTCGAATGGAACAATACTATCGATCTCACAAACAACATCCCTAAGGAAGCAGGCGAAAGTGGCAAGAAAAAAGACAAAAAGGCTAAGAAATCTAAGAACAAGGCAAAAAGGCAAAAATCTCCAGTTGCCGGTTCTAAGGAGGTCCTAGCCATAAGCGATAAGAAGCCACGCAACCCCAAGCAAAATCCCGATCAGGGTAAAGGTAAACACCCAGATCGGAGAAACGACAAACCAAGGTGGTGTCCTTTTCATAAAAAAGAAGGGCATGATTCAGAATCGCCGAGTTTTCTTACTAAACTCGAGAACTATTATTCGGCAAAGGGCCACTTCCTACTCTTGAGCAGTAGGTCAAACCGGTGGACAAAAGGAGTCGGATGGTGAGGAGATGCCGTTCAGACCCACAACACACCATTGATCACATCTATGGGGGATCTTCGGCATACGAATCACGGAGGCAACCAAAGCGCTTGAGTGTGAGGTAAATACAATCGACTCCCCCCTTGTCAATAAATTACCGAAGTGGTCGGAACTCACCCTTGCTTTTGAGAAAGGTGATTGTCCGATCCCTTCGACTAGACCAGGTCGATTTCCGATAGTGGTCGAACCCACCGTCAACAATTGTCGAGTCAATCGAGTTTTAGTTGATGGTGGAAGCTCGCTAAACATATTGTTTATGAGTACCCTAGACGAGATGCAGGTACCCAGGACAAAGGTAAGGCCGATACGATATTCATTTCATGGAATCGTACCGGGGTCTTCAGCCAAACCCATTGGTCAAGTTTCTCATCCTGTAACGTTTGGATCACCAAGCAATTTTAGGACAGAGAATGTCTCCTTTGATGTGGTCGATTTTGACACGGCATATAACGCCATACTCGGACGACCTACTTTGGCAAAATTCTTAATAGTTACTCACTATGGGTACCAATGTCTTAAGATGCCAGGTCCCAAAGGGGTGATCACGATACATTGTGACAAGAAGATGGCGCACTCCTGCGATCGTCGTTCCCTTGAGATGGTTGGACAACTACCAACTCGAGATGAAAGTCACCGACTAGCAAGTCGAAGCCTAAAGTCGCACCTAAGCCGAACGACCAAGTCAAAGAGGTTCCTCTGGACGCAGGGGAGCCCTCGAAGACTGTTCGCATCGGGGATTCTTTCGAACCCAAATAGGAAGACGACCTCATCAGCTTCCTCCAGGCAAACGTTGATGTCTTCGCGTGGCAAGTATCCGACATGCCCGAGTCCCTGTGAATGTGATCGAGCACGAGCTAGCTCTGGCCCGATAAGCTTCCCCAGAAACAAAAGTTACGCAGATTTGCCTCGATCGACGAGATGCTATTAGGTCAGAATTGGACAAGTTGCTTAAAGTAGGCTTTATAAGAGAAGTCAACCACCCAGAGTGGTTGGCCAACCCTGTAATGGTTAGAAAGTCTAATGGCAAATGGTGTATGTGCGTAGACTTTACTGATCTCAACAAAGCTTGTCCAAAGGATGATTTCCCTTTACCTCGTGATCGATCGGTTGGTTGACTCTCATGCAGGATGTGAGATGTTGAGTTTTCTAGATGCATACTCGTTATCATCGATTAGCATGCATCAAGAAGATGAAGAAAAGACCGCATTTATTACACCATTTGGGATATTTTGCTACGCAAAATGCCATTTGGTCTAAAAATGTTGGAGCTTTTTCAACGCTTGATGCAAACGACTTTTGCTCTTCATCTAGGCCGAAACATGGAAGCCTATGTTGACGATCTAGTCGTAAAAAGCACCAAACGACTCAACCATATCATGGACTTGCAGGAGACTTTCGACAACCTCGTAAAAACACCAATTGAAATCAATCCTAGAAGTGTGTGTTCGGGGTCTCTTTAGAAAATTACTTGGGTTCTGGTTTCAACGAGGAATTGAAGCAAACCTAAAAGATCAAAGCCATCACTCGATGCGCCCGACCACGAAAAAGAAGTCGAGAAACTCACAAGATGCATGGCGGCGTTAAGTCGTTTCATACCACAACGGGAGAAAAGGATCGCTTTCTTCAAACTTCTACTAAACATGAAGGTTTCGAGTGGTCGTAAGAGGCTAACCTAGCCTTTGAGGAATTCAAGAGGTATCTTACGAGTGCTCCTGCTCTAGTTTCCCGGCTAGTAGAGACGCCTTAGTTTACCTAGCTGCCACGCCACGTGCAAGAGCGCGATTCGTCGAGAACGTGAAAACATATAACGACCAAGATACTACGTAAGTGAGGTTTTGCATGCACTCAAGGAGTGTTACCTCGTGTTCAAAAACTTCTATATGCCCTCCTCATGTCTTCGAGAAATCGGTATTATTTTCTGACGCACAAACTAGTTGTGCCGCTCGAGTTTCCTTGGGAGCGATCCTCCGATTAGGGAAACAACAGGACGCATGGCAAAATGGTCAGTCGAACTTGGGGCGTCGACATCCATTTCGTGTCCCGAACGGCCGTTAAATCCCAGATCTTGGCAGACTTTGTCGCCGAATGGACAAATCTCCGAACTGCTCAGATCCCCAAGACGATTCCCACGACCACGGACGATGTACTTTGACGGGTCGCTACGATAAGTGGCTCGGGGTGCGGTGGTCCCGAATTCCCACCGAGAAACCTTAAAGTATGCCATACAATTAAACTTTCAGGCCACTAACAACGTGGCAGAATAAGAAGGTTTGCTAGCTAGTATACGAGCTGTGAGAGCGCTCTCGATTCGACGACTACTCGTAAGGGGAGACTCTCAACTAGTCGTGAATCAAGTCGGAAAGGAGTACCAGTGCACCAATCCAACAATGTCCCGATATCTATCGGAAGTAAGAAAGTTAAAAAAACACTTTTTGGGCTTTGAGGTGCAACTTATCCTCGAAGGATAATTTCCTCGCACCAACCGGCTGCCTAGCTTCCTCCCGATCTTTGGTACCGAAGGGGTGTTTTGGAACACTTTAAACCGCCCATAGTCGCATTTAACCGAGACACCTTCTATAGAAACAATTCTCTAGAGTACGAAGATACATGGATGGCGCCCATCTACGAGTATCTTCAAACGGGTTCTTTACCCGATGACGATCTAGAATCAGATCGATTATCCCGAAAGGCCAAAATGTATACTTTAGTCGAAGGTGTCCTTTATAAAAGAGGAACCCAAGGGGTGCTCATGCGATGTATTCCGCAGAGCGAAGGATTAAAACTCCTTCGCGACATACATGGAGGAATCTGTGGAACTCATGCTTCCTAAAGAACGCTGGTCGGTAAAGCTTTTCGACAAGGTTTTTATTGGCCAACAGCCCTCTACAATGCCAAGGAGATGGTTAAAAGTGTGTATAAAGTGCGGTTTCATAGCCGGCTAATACATCAACCAGCTCAGGCGTTGCAAACAAACCCTTTGTCGTGGCCTTTTGCAACCTAGGGTCTTGATATCCTAGGACCGTTACCCAGAGCTCCAGGAGGTTTCGAGTTCCTTTTTGTGGCCATTGATACGTTCACAAAATGGATAGAAGCCGAACATCACTGGATAACAACGAAGCAAAGAAACGGTTCATGATGAAATGCGTGATCACTCGATTTGGAATACCAAGTCAAATTATCACAGACAACGGTAAACAGTTTACAATCTTAAAATTTCAGGAATTTTGCGACGAGTTGGGAACTCGTTTGTGTTACGCTTCTGTAGCCCACCCCCAAAGCAACGGGGCAGTTGGGAGAGTGAATGGCCAGATCATGAAGGGAATCAAAACCCGAGTCTTCGATCAGCTTGTCAAGCGCTCGGGGGCTTGGGTACAGGAATTACCTTCAGTAATATGGGCCATTCGATGCGACGACCAGCCGAGCTACAGGAGAAACACCTTTCTTTCTAGGTTTTGGTGCCGAAGCCATGCTTCCACCAGAGCTAAAGATCAGGTCAGCAAGAGTCGATAAGTATAACGACTCAACTCAAGAAAACCTTCGAGCAGACGACATTAACCTGCTCGAAGAAAAGAGAAACTGTGCTTTATTCCGCTCGCAGTCTACCAACAAGCCTGCGCAGATACTATGATCGTAGGTCCAACCTCGCAGCCTTTGCCAAGGTGACTTGGTATTGAGGCTTATCCAATCCCGCCTAATCGAACAAACTCTCCCCCAAGTGGGAGGGTCCTTACACTGTGGTCGAAGTAACGCGTCCAGGATCAGTACGACTTGCAATGGAAGATGGCCGCGTTCTCTCAAACTCTTGGAATATTGACCAATTGCGCAAATTTTACGTGTAACAATCTTCAGCGACAATAAAGTGTCAGATTATCACTATCCTTTTTTGTCTATTTTTGAATCTCGCTTTTATTTTTGACCATTTTCTTTACGCTCCTCATTCCTGTACGATGGTTAGCACAAGGACAACACATTTAGTCGAAATCTCTCCCCTCTACATGTGGTCCTGTCTAACATCCCAATTTTCAGAGCTTAAAAATCTTTTAATAGTTAGTAGGGAGAAAATTCACCATTTGGATTTTATTTGAATTTAATTTCAAAAGCTTAATATTGGACTTTACAATCAAAAATATTTAATGTGAATAATTCCAACATGAACATTAACCAAAAGTATTTTATTTGGGTTCTATGTGCTCAGATATATTCTCTAGATTTTTCTAGAATTTTTCTGAGTTCATTTGCTATTTTCCATTGCCCATTTGAATTTCTGGTATTTTCTAAATTAGAAAACCTATTTATAAATCTAAAAATCCTCTCAGGCCTAATCTTCCCGGCCCAACCCTATTCCCGCCAGCCCGCCGGCCCAGCTCCGCGTGCGCAGCCCAACTCGCCCGCGCGCGCTCCGCCTCGCTGACAGGTGGGTCCCGCCACTGCATCGTCTTCCTCGCAGCCAGCTTCTTCCTCGCGCCCGCGCCCGAGTCGCCGCCATTGATGGTGAGCTCGAGCTCCGTCCGACAAAACATGTTTCCAAATAAAACCTTTCTAGAAAACGTGCCAAATCTTATCCCCATCTCAACCGCACCTATTGCTGGTAAAATCATATCCCAAATCTTGTTCAAAATCGGAAATCTATCTCGTAGCCGTTTTGACTCTTTCGGGTTTCACCGCCGCACGCCACCCTAGCCCTCCCAACCCCTATAAAGCCCCGAGGATCGCCTCGATCACCAACACTAAGCCCCAACCCAGCGCGCCAAGAGCCCGCGCGCCACCGTCACCGATTTTAGGTTTTCACCCGCAGGACTCCGGTGAGCTCCCTTGCCGCCGCAAGATCGCGCGGGACCTCATCGCTCGCACTCGGCTTCCCAATAGCCCGGCTAGCTCTCGTGCCATCCACTTCGCCGAGCCGCCAATTGCCCCGTCCGACAAAACCCGTGACCCTCCGCGGCCCGGCTCGCCGTCCGCCACTCGGAGCCCTCCGCCGCCGTGAGTGCATCTCCGGCCAGACAGCGAGCTACCGTACCACCGGTCCGCCGGAGCGCCGCTCGCGTTACGCACGTTGTCGAGCATCGCCGCCGTCGGCTGACACGCCGCGCGTGTCACGCCACCTCACCACGTTACATGGCGCCACGTGGCGCCACGTGGTGCACACGTGTGCAACCCACCGGTTCAGAGTTAGAGGCTCGGTGGACCTAGTCCACCGTGAGTTTAGCCTCCGACAAGTGGGTCCCACATGTCGAGATTTCTTTTATTATTTCTTTTCCGAAATCCTCACGACATCGTCATTGCGCATTATTCTGATTTTTCTTCAGAGAAATAATTCGGAAAATCTAAAATCCAAATTAGGTTTCTTTTAGATTTCGATCTTCCAAAGCTCATAACTTTTGCATCCTAACTCCGATTGAGCCCATTCAAATTTCTAAATTTGTCTAAATTCAAGCTCTATTTATTTGAGATTTTTATTTAATTTTTGGAGTTTGTTTTGCCTCTGTTATTTATTTGTTTTGTTTGCTTTTGTCTCGCTTATGAGTAGACGCGATCTGTCTGGGAATTTTGTGGAAGAAGGAGCACCCCAAGATCAAGACCAGTACATAGACCTTTTCCAAGGCAAGTCATACCTTTGATCATCTTGAACCCAGTTTTCAAATTACTTTGTGTTAAACTAATGCATTCTACTTTAATTATTTATTTAAATGCTTTGGGCATAGTTATTATCCAAATTGCTATCACACTTTGGCCTTGTATGTCATAATTCCTTGTCACCCTAGATTGGTTATTAGTTGGTAATATTATAGCACCAACGTGGGTTGGTTAGATGCGAGTACAATTGCTTAGCCATGCTACGAGTCTCACATCTCATGAAAGTTGCAAATGTGAACTATGACTAAGTGACTATGGAACTTTGTGTAAAACTGTGTGCTGTATGTTATTACTTCGTGATGGCATGTGTTGCACTAAAACCAACTGGGTGGTAAAGGATTTAGACTGAGGCAAGTGGTGGAGACTGTGTGACATGGTGGTCTATGTGATGGGAATGATAATCTTTGTGACTTAGTTAGAACATGGAAATCTTGCCTTGGTCAATTAAGGACTTAACTTTGTGCGCCATTGAATCGAGCCTCATCTTGTATGACCACATGCCCGGTATGGGACGGGCCTAACTTAGTGTTATAGATTCTCGGCATTGATGTTCGTGTGGATAGGTTAGGCCGTGTGACAGGTGGAGGTGTGACTACTTGGTGGTTGCATCGCGGGACGATTCGCCTTCCCCGCCCAATGGTGTGTGTTATACCAATTCTATGTGAGCCGGTATAGCGGTTTGTAAGCACACTGGGAATGTCAATGTTTGAGATGAAGTTTCCGAACTGTTTTGTTACGATTGGTGCTTGCTACACTAGTTGTATCTTGTGGGTAAAGTGTACAACCTCTGCAGAGTGTTAAATCAATCTATTCGAATAGCCGCGTCCGCGGTCATGGACATGCTCGGGGATTTCACACGAGGGGTAGTTTTCATAAAATGTTGGGATGGGAGCTGTGTGACCTCAATCATATGGCTATGTGAAATAACCTGTTTAGCTGTGTGTCTTTGTGGAAACAACTGTTAAATTAATATTGTCTACTTGTTTTGAAGTATGCTTTCAATCTATTATTCGTATTCAATTGCAAATGTTGCATTTCTGCAAAATAACCACAGAAGCCTTTTTCTTTGGAATAAGCCTGCATCTATACATTGCATTCGTGGTATGATTTATAGTACGGTTGTGTACTCACGCTTGTTGTAAAACTTGCGCCCAAACCAATAGAAGAGGAGGAGTCTACGCCGCTGAGAAGGAGTTCGCCAAGGTCGATCGCTCGTTAAGGTCCGATCGATCTGTTACCGTGGTGAATTGGTGGGATCTACGCTGGAGTTTTCCGCTCCGCCGTTTATTTCCTGTTAGCCCTACGTGGCTTAATAAGTGTAAACTCGACCATAAGGTCAAAACCCTTATTTGTTATTCAAATTAATCGTTTACTTTATTTATCGTTTGTGTGGATCGATATTTACCTATGTTAACCCTGTGTGCACTAGCGTGATCTCGACTAGTGCAAGATACACGAGGGTTCCGTAATCGTAATTCAGGTGCCGACAGAGGTGGTATCGAGCCATTCGACAGAGGTCTTGACCTTAGTTAGATTGGCCGCCTTTAGAGTGTCCAAATTATTTTCTAAAAGAAAAATTAACTTGCAAATTTAATTGATTGCTTAACTCTTCTCATGTCTCTCTCGCCTCAATTTTTGCTATAATCTCTTCTCTCCCCATTGTTTTAAAGTTGCTCTTACCCTATTAAATGCTGTCTTGACAGATGCCTCGCCTTCTTGAGCTATGGTGAGCGCCTTTGGAGGGTATGCCGCCGAGCTTTGGAAGTTGCTCCGTGTTCTTGGGGTTTTGATCGTCCATGACGTCGGCAACAATCGGATTGTGAATGGACGTAACCGTGGAGTGATTTGTCGCTCGACGATCTACGCCGGGAGGAACGACAAGGCGAGCCAACCTTTGCACGTCTCGTAAGGAAGATCACTTGGCCGGAAGGTATCCGAGTCGTCGCCGCTTGGCCATGCCGCGTATCGCAACATCTACGCACGGAGCTTCAGACACCGTCTTCCGTTACCACCCGCAGCCGCGGTGTGGACTTGCCAAAGACGCTACCCGCCCACGTAGGAGAGAGCAACGCTACTGATCGTGCACCTCGCCCGATTCGTGGCGCCGGGAGGAAGCTTTGGAGAGGACCATCACGGAGTTGGATCATGTCTATGAAGCCTTGCGAGAGAGAGTCAAGAGAAGGTCGCCACTCTGCAAGAGATCCTCTACGACCAAGTTCCCGAAGAAGAGGAAGACCCGAGGAGGATTCTGAAGAAGACCCGGAGGAAGGTCCAGAGGATGATGCAGAGCCAGAGGAGCCAGCTGAGCTAGTTGCACGAACGCCTGCCTCGCCGCACGATTCGAGTCTACAGCCGTCGGGGCGCCGCGCGGTTGTGGAGGCTTTCTTGAGTAGTTCGTTTTAGGCTTGATTTTGAGCTTAGCGATTTGGTTTAGCAAGTCGCCCTTTAGGCGGTAGTTTTGTGTGCTTAGGTCGTTGTTTCTTTTTGTGTGCGAGCATGAGCTGCAAAGGCCCTTAGGCATTTGTTGCAGTCATGCTAAGACCCTAAGTAATAAAGGTATTTCATTGGAGTTTCTTGAACTGTGTTTTGTTGGTTTAACCTACCCCCTGCTTAGTTCTCAACTTATCTTGTGCTTGCTACCTTATCTAACCCCTGGAGCTTCGCCAGATGGTTCAAACTCGCCAGACTGCTGCTAGTGGTTCCGGCACCCCAACGCCGAGAGGCAATGAGCAACCAGCCGCAGGAGCAGTTCCGCCACAAGCACCCCCAATTGACTTGCAAAACTTTGGAGCTTTCATGGCGGCAGACTCGGTGATGAACACTATGATGACTCGGATGCAAGCTATGAACAACCTGTGCCAACAACAATAACAACAATCAACAAAGATGGAGCCCACCTGCTCATGGTCACCATGGACCATCCAAACTTGCAGAATTTATGAGGACTCGTCCACCAACATTTTCTCGACACGTCTCTCAAAGTGGAAGCAAAGGATTGGCTCGAGTTATAGAAAGGAAGCTGCTGATCACCCAAAGGCAATGATCGTGAAAAGGTTATGTATGCCACTCACTAGATGGAAGGCACCGCCATTGAATGGTGGGAGAACTTCTGTGCCGCCCATGAGACGCCACAGGATATCACCTAGGAGGAATTTTCTGCAAAGATTCCGCCAAGATCACGCATCGAAGGCATTATCGATCCAAGAAGGATGAGTTCCGCGCTCTCAAGCAGGAGCTATGTCGTTGTCGACTACCTCAACAAGTTTTCGGCTAGCTCGCTATGCAATGGAAGATGTAGCCACGGACAAGGCTCGTGAGTCGCTTTTGAAGGGACTAAACACTGGACTACAAGTCGCTTTGATCGCCATACTTTCCCGATTTCCAAGCGGTCAACAAAGCCTTTGTTTTGGAGGACAAACGCAAGGAACCGAGGATAACAGTGAACGCCGGATGGCTCAAAGCAAGGGAACCATCAATCACGGAGAGGGCAAGAACGGTGCGGCAAGACAGTTCAACAGTTTCCACCTCGGATTGCTCGTTGAGCACTGCGCACCAACTTCAAGACCCCACCCACCGCCGTAACTTCCGCAACCCTGCACCCGTCAACCCCAATCCAGGAAGCAACCAGCAGAACGCATCAAAGGTCTGTTACGCCTGTCGTCAGCCATGACATTTTGCCAACTAGTGTCCGCAAAGGGGAACAATCACTCCAGTACGCTTCAACCTTGGAGCTACTCCATCCAAGACGCCAGCACCAGGCATCAACCAAGGAGCTTCGCAAGTTGCCGGTCAAGCCGGAGGAGCACCGCAGTCCGTGATCAGAGGCCGTGTCAACCACGTCACTCTGGAAGGAGCCCAGGAGTCACCGGACGTCGTACTCGGTAAGTTTCTGGTTAACTCAGTACATGCATCAGTTTTGTTTGATTCTGGAGCTTCGCATTCATTTGTTTCTGGAATGTTTGGAACCAAGAATAAATTGGAAGTTATGCAACTTAAGCATACTATGTTAGTCCAGTCACCTGGAGCAGAGCTAAGTACTAGAGTGGGATGTTTAGGAGCTAAGTTACTCATAGCTGGAGTTGAGTTTCTAGCCAACCTAATTGTCCTAGATACCCAAACCCTAGATGTCATTCTTGGCATAGATTGGTTATCCAAGCATAAAGCCGTGCTAGATTGTGGCCAAAGAGCCGTAACAGTCGAGGACGCCAAAGGAAACAAGGTAGAGTTCCTAGCTACCTCAGTTCGTGATGGACATTTGCTAGTAAGCAGTTTGAAGACCCTTTCCTTAGAAGAAGTACGGTGGTCGTGAATATCCGGATGTGTTTAGGAAGAATTACTGTGAATGCCACGGATCGTGACATTGAGTTTGTCATCGACCTAGTGCCGTGGACAACACCAATTTCGAAGAGACCTTATCGGATGCCACCATGAATTGGTAGAGATGAAGAAGCAGATAGAAGAACTTCTTGAGAAAGGTTTCGTGAGACCTAGTTAAATCGCCATGGGGAGCACCGGTGTTGTTTGTCAAGAAGAAGGATGGAAGTATGCGGATGTGTATTGATTACCGTTCTCTCAACGGTTACCATCAAGAACAAGTACCCACTACCGGATAGATGATCTGCTTGATCGGATGAAAGGAGCCGAGTGTTTTCAAAGATCGACCTGCGATCAAAGTTACCACCAACAAAGATTTGTCCTAAGGATATACCAAGACCGCTTTCAACGCTGTATGGACATTATGAGTTCTTAGTCATGTCCTTTGTCCGACTAATGCCCCTGCATACTTCATGAACATGATGAATAAAGTATTCATGGAATATTTGGACAAGTTCGTAGTCGTGTTCATTGATGATATTCGTGTACTCCAAGTCGGAGGAAGAACATGAACATTTAAGGATAATATTGGAAAAACTCCGAGAGCATCGCTTGTATGCCAAGTTCGATAAGTGTGATTTTTGGAAGAAGGAAGTGGATTTCTGGGTCATGTGATGACAGTAGAGGAGTAGCGATTGACCGGTAAAGTTAAAGCATGCTACATTGGGAGCACCCAAGACCGTGACTCGATTCGCAATTTCTTGGGAATGGCAGGTTATTACCGCTGTTTCATCAAGGATTCTCATCGATTGCTAAGCCTCTTACGCAATTGTTGAAGAAGGAGAAAAGTTCACTTGGACTCACTGTGAAGAAAGTTTTCAAGAAGCAAGAAGCGTTTGACTTGGCTCAGTGCTTGATTTTGCCGATATTCGCAAGGATTTCGATATCTATTGTGATGCTTTGCGTCAAGGATTAGGATGCGCCCCGATGCAAGAAGGAAGAGCCGCCGCCAGCGTCAAGGCGCTTGAGACCTCACGAAGAGAATTACCCTACTCATGATCCGGAATTAGCCGCCGTAGTGCATGCTTTAAAGATTTGGCGCCATTACCTCATCAGAATCGCCGTGAAGTCTATACGGATCATAAGAGTCTAAAGTATATCTTCACCCAATGATTTGAACATGAGGCAGAGAAGATGGTTAGAATTGATCAGGATTACAATCTTGGAATCCACTACCATCCGGAAAAGCCAACGTAGTTGCGGATGCTCTAAGTCGTAGGAGTTCTCGCAATGCTTTGGAAGTAAAGGGAAGTTGCCGTAACTTCATGAAGAATTTGAAGCTAAAGCTAGAAGTTGTGTCCGAAGGATTTGTAGCCAATTTGGAAGTACAGTCTACCCTGGAGAAGCAAATTCGTGAAGCACAACTGTGAGGACCCCGGTTTATTCGACTTGTAATGCTTAGCCTTCCATTGACCCTAGCATCACAATTCAAATAAACCAAGCCTCAGGATATGTATACTTCCCAGAAATGCAGTATACACACCCCGTTACACGAGAGGTTACAATATCAAAACTTCATAATATACAACGGAATGAACTTACAAAATAAATAACAAACTACACAGCGGAAGCAAAAGCCATAAGATGGCGATAAATAAAAGAGCCAATTAGTGTGCCTTTACCCACAAGGCAACCAACCAGGCCGCCAAGCTAGTCGTCAAACCTGAAGCGCATCTCACAAAAGGGAAGCCTTGGGGCTCACCTTCTTCCTCTGCAACAAAAACATTAAGCGAAGCATCTGAGTACAAAAATTGTTTTTGTACTCGCAAGACTGACGTGTAAGGGTAACAGAACTATAATTTAACTACATGCAAGCTTTATTTAAGTGGAGGGGGCTCTGGACTTATTTTTAGCATAAAGCCGCTTTTTTGTAATAATGTAATAGTTTGAAAGCAGCTTTAACAATTCAAATTTTATTTGTAAATAACAATGATACAAGAAGTAGTAACATAAAGACATCCCGAGATGACCAACCCAATGGCCATCACAACAATAGTATGAACACCCGTTCATACCAACCCATCAAGTTTTAATTAAATGTTGTAGTCTAGTTCTCATGGGGCGTATCCGAGCGTGTCCATAACCTAGGACGAGACTATTCGAATAGTTTTAACCCTGCAGGGGTGTACCAATGTACCCACACTTTAGACCGCCTTTCCACCAACCACGGTTAGCATACTTCCTTTGGTATGCAGGCACGGCTAAGTCTAACAAGACGTTTTCCAATATTGTGTATCAACTACGAGCCGCTCGTATGGATAGAAATCCATACGCTGACATGGTAAAGCCGAAAGACAACTACCCACAAAGGGTAAAGCTTTTCAGACAACTACCATGCTCCCAACACCATCCCTCCTGCGACCCGGAGCCAATACACGCCAAAGTACTAAGTCAAGAGAGGTCCCATATACTCTAGTGTGGTTAGCACGCAAAATGCTCAGTACGGTGGCGCAAGTAACTCGGTCCTTAAATGACTTGGGCACCTTTCCAGTCACACCCAAAAGCACACCATCTTACCATTGTGCCCAAGTCCAAATCATTTTGTTTTCATTTTTAGTTTTCACAAATATCATAGCACAAAGGCTAAAAATGTAAAGTCATAATAATTTTGTGTGATCAAAGTTACCGACTAAGTCGATAACCGCCCAATTCTACCGGTATCTAAGCATTGCTAAGCATCATATCGCAAAGACAAATAAAAGGCCCTAAATCATTCACCGGGCTCTAATTCACTAGTGAGAATAATACTCCTATGGTAGTGGCGGGGTGAACAATTTTCGTGGCAACAATGCAATAGAATTAACTACCTCTAATCGACAAAATTAATCATTGACACAAAAGCATGCATACGCATTTAGTGAAACAAAGTATTAGATTTTAAAAGTAATGGGATTGAGTGGATATGATCAAACCGCTTGCCTTTGCCTTGCTAGAGATATTCGACTTGCCGCAGAGGATCACTCGATATCAACGTCATCTAACGATAAAAACTGCCAAAACGAAAAACAGCAAATAAACACCAGCACGCCAACAGGATCCAAAACAATCAACAACACAGAAGACAGATTATGAAATTTAGGAACAAAAATAATTGATTTGAGGTTTATTTAAATTAGTTAGGATTTCTTATTATCGCTCTTTTTCAAACTCGCTTATTTTCCACGATAATCATATAGTTAAAAATCAATCCTCTTATATATTCTATTCTTTCTACAGACTTTGATGGTGATTGTGTGCACATCTATTAGATGCGAGATGGGCTCTAGTTACCTACTTAACCATTCTAGCCTAACCATTCACTTAATTATTATTTTAATCAATTGATTTTCTCACTAACTGACTGCGATTACAAGAACATAATTGGTCATTACATCATTTTCCAACAAAAGTACAATTTCTAAGCTAGAAAGCTTTGGACAACTCAATGCCAACTAATTCCAAAGATAAGCGATTTTTAACTATTAGAACTATTCGGGTTATTAGCCTCTTAACAACTCTGAAGTTTGCAGATAATGTTTCCTCACCCTACATCTGCACAACTAATTGAACAAGAGTGCTACTTCATTCGGATTTCCACTAACAAACTAGCTACTTTAATTGAGAGTCCTAGTTGCCATTTATAACATTAGTTAGCAGGAAGAAAAGGGGTGGTCTGGCAAAAAGGTTTACTAACATTGTGATCACTATGAGATTCATAGAGTTGTTCTCTGTTCAAACATCCACATAAAGGAAAAAGGTTTGATTTGAGTTGGTGTTAACATAACAAATTCCGATACCCATGTGTTAAGCAAGTTTTGATTGATCCAAAAGCCAATTACAGAACTAATCTGCCTCTGCTGCTTCACACTTCAACAAAAGGGAGTTGGTTGCACTGACAAAGTGACAAGCTAAACTTTATCTGTTATCAGATTACTGACAACGCAGAAACACTGCTTCAGAGAGCTAAAGCCTAAACTCCTTTCAAAACTCAATCTTCAACTTTGCTAAACCAATCAAGATGACCTAATTACATTGACTTAGCAAATAGTTTGGCTTAAGGGAGTGGGCCCCACTTTTCAGTGAGACAGAGGAAGGCACAGTCGAAGAACAGAGAGGGAGCTCGGGCTGGATTTTGGGGCGACAAATCGTCGGCGGTTGGAGTGGTGGTGAGGTGCGGGCGATATCGAAAATGGGTTGAGGGAGACTCAAGGAGGCTAGGGGTGGTCTCGAGGTGGCCGGAGAGACACGGTGGCGGCGCGGCGAGGGCGAGCGGCGGCAGGCCGAGGGGGTGAAAAGGGGACGACGGCGTCGGGTGCAAACGGAGCAAAACTAGCGAGAGCATGAGCATACCTAGGGTTCTAGGAGCATGATGGAGTGGTCCGAGAAGCCGGAGTGTGACCGGAGTGGTCCGGCGACAGCGAACCTATGGCGGCGCGAGGTGGTTCTTGATGGCAGTGACCTGGAGTGAACGAGAGAGCAAGTGAGTGATCGGGTGAGGAAGAGGGATGTGCAAGAATGCTCCTGGCGGAGAGAATCGAGCTCGGGCTCGCTGGAGAAGGCACGGCGGCGGAGAAGGCGGTGGAGGTCGGAGTCGGGGAAGAAGCCGTGCGCGCAGCTCCTCAGCGGCGGTTCCTCCGAATTGATGGAGGGGTTTTGCTTCTCTAGGCAAGGGGCGCGCCGTGACGCGGTGGGCGGCGGCCGGAGATCCCCGGAGTAGCCGGGGAGCTTGGAGGTGGCGCGCGGGTCCAAGAGCGACATTCGGAGCTTAGAGCTCAATTGAGCTCGAAGAGGAGGGACGATGAAGAGGGAGTAGCAGAGGAGTGGAGAAGGGTGAGGCGAGCTCCGGAGCATGGCTTAAATAGAGAGGAGGCGGAGTAAACCGAGAAGAAGGCTTGCGGGCAGGGTGGCGGCAAGCTCGGGTGCAACCACAGGAAGCTGGGCAGAGCATGGCTCGGTCGCGGGCAGGCGTGGGCAATGAGCGGTCGTTGCGGGCGAGGTGAGGCTTGCGAGAAACCGCGGGCGGTGATGGCCAAACCGGCGACTATGCGGTGGCGCGCATGCGGGCGAGGCGGTGGCGATCTATGCTCGGGCGGGCTGGCGCTGGCGTGGACAAAAATGCCGCGTGGAAGAAGGGTGCTGCCGGTGGGGTCGGGCCGTCAGAGAGAGAAGAGAGCGGGTCGGCGCGAACTGGTTTGGCTAGACCCGGTTGGCGATGACGCGGTTGGGTCCAGCTGAGACAAGTGGTCCGGTCGGACTTGAGCCAGGTCGGAGGAACAGTACGAGATTTTAGGATTAGGTTTTAAGTTTGACCGAAAGAAATTGAGTTTGACCTAGCATTTTGACTAGAAATAAAATTCTAAAAATCCTAAAAATTTTTGTGGACACTCTAGGGTTCACAAGGTACTTAGGAAAAATAATTTCAAACACTTTATATACCGAAATTTGTTAGAATTAAATTGTTTTCAAAACTGCATTTGGGATTTCATTTGAATTTTAGTGAAGTCAAAAACACTTCTAAAAATTTGGTAAAAATAATTACAATTTAATATAAATAATCTAGTATTTGAATAAATTATTTTCAGGAACTTTCATTCACATATTTTTCTGGAATTCAAATAGCAATGGAATTTAAGTTTAAAAATTTGAAATTTCAACACAAACTTTAATACAAACATCAAAAGTTTAAAATTGTGCACAAGTTTGTAGAAAACCAAGAGAATGACCAAGAGATACAACAAAAGTTTTCAAACTTTAATACTTTTATACATTTGAAATACAAACCCTAATTTTGGGGTTGTTACAAATCTACCCCCCTTAAACAGAATCTCGTCCCGAGATTCCGGTAGTTCGGAAGTCAGAACGAAAAGCTGTTGCAAACTTAACTGGGCTTGGTTACAGAGTCATGCTTCGGACTTCGTCGTAAAACGAACTTAAATCCGAAACAAGAGAGGTTTTTTAGAAGTTTTGGGTCCTAGAGTGGGAGGCTATGTTGAAAGATTTCTAAGATCCTTCTGTTAAATGTTTTCTAGGCGGTTCTTTCAACTCTAAACGAAATGCACCATCTGTTGTCTTGATTTCCTTCAGAGATAGTTCTTGAAGATCATGACGCAGTATCCTGACGTTACTGCCACATTTTCCTTTCCATTGCTTTGTTTAACCTTTCCTTTCTTGATTTGAAAGTACTTTGACATCATGCTTCACGTCGTCTTCTGGTAGTACGAAAGACTTGGTTCCACTCAGTCGACCGAAAGGGGCATCGATCGATAGAACAGAAGGACTGGTTAGATGGTAATCTAGTATCAAAAACATGATTCAGTGTAGAAAAGAGAAGGCAAGCAAGGCTTAAGGTGGTCTCACTTAACCTTACTTCTCCAGTTGTATGTGCTTGGCTGGGAAAGGAAATGCACATGACGAATGAATGAGGGGATGTGTAACATCCCAATTTTAGGCTTGTGTTTCAAATGTAAGAAAATGAGTAAAAATTAAAACTTTTTCTTACATCTTGTATTTCCTGTTTGTACTAAACAACTATTGTACAAGAAGTTATGGAAATACAAAGTCACAAGTCTTTGATCCAAATCTTGATCCTTCAAAAACCTTCTTGTTCCATCTTGTGATAATCTCCTGGAAATATTTTTCCTAAATTCTTGGGATGGTATGTGACTCCTCTGAAAAGTTCCACAATTTTTAGAAATTATTTGAATGCTGTTGGAGGAAACTCAACCCAATTCAAAATCTGGTCAAACCTTGGACCAGTACCTTGGTAAATTTTGGAGGAAAATCCACAGCACCAAAACCTCTGAGAATTTTATTCAAGGCCAATCCCTCAGCTAGCAAGCTCCTGTAAAAATTTCGCAATTTTTGAAGTTCGTTTGCTACCTCAAACAATTCTCCTAATGTCAGCCCTTCTCAAAAACCAGAAAAATCGAATCTGGTTTGAGTCAGACTTGGGCTCGAGCCCGAACCTAACTCAACCGACACGGTTGGACCCAGCCCACTCAACCGCACTCGGGCGCGCATGTGTAAGCTGTTGGAATTGAATCCGACGCCCACGACCTCCCCACGGCTCCTAGGACCTTCCCAGGACCTCCTCACCCGCAAAGACCTCCCCACCTCGGCTGATCTGGGACGTCCAGGACCACCCCATGCAAAATCGGAATCGTCCAGGACCTCTCCCTCAGCCCTGTTCTTCTCCCTCACGACCTCCTGGAGGTCTGGTCGTCATGATTTTCACGCGCCCGTGCGTGTGTCAGGGTCAGAGCTGTTGGGAGTAGGGTGTTGTCACTTTTTGGTCCTTCCCAACGTCTCTTTCTGCCATGCATTAAATGTGTCAGGAGCCTAGCCCTAGAAGTCTTCCCCTACCTGCCTGCTCTTGTCAAATCTAGCAAGTTCATGGCAGGACCATGGACTTTGTTCAGTGGGGCTTGTCCATACCCTTGTCCGAGCTCCCCGGCTTTATTTAGTTCAAGGCCCTCCTCAATAGCATTTTCCCACTCTTGGTTCTTCGCTTGAACTCCCTCGGTTGTGAGTGTGAGCCCCAAACTCAAACACCTAAGAACACCACCTCCCTGCCTCCATTGTCGACTTTGAAGCTCCTTGAAGACCTCCGAGCTCCAGTGGTTCTTTATTGCCTTTTTGGCTGTCACCTTGCTCTCTAGGTCAACTCATGTCTCCCTAACTTGTTTTGTTTAAACCTTCACAGAGGTGGACAATTCGGGGAGCTTGTTTTCGGAGCCGTGCTGGTCGTCTTCCCCAACTCCGGCGAGCACCACCGTCACCGTAGCTCTTACGACCTTTCTTGGACCTCCTTCATTCCCAGGTTAGTGCTTAGTGTTGGAAACCCGGTCGTTTTGAACCTCGTTAGCTTTTCATTTTGTCGCTTTTAGTCTCCTAGCCTATCTCCGGCTCGCCGGCGTTCAAGGCCTTTAAAAACCTCCTGGGATTATGTAACAGCCCTAACTTAGGGTTTGTATTTTAAATGTAAAATTTTGAGGAGAAAGAAAAACTTTTGTTGTCTCATCAAATCATTTGGAAGTTTTCCAAATGTTCCCTAGCAATTTCCATTTTCTAGAATTAAATTCTTGTGAATGGAAATTGTTGTCAGCAAATTCCTAGCTTTCAAACTTGTGATCATCCTCTGAAATTATTTTTCCTATCATCTTGATCATCCTATCTACCTCCCTGAATTATTTCACAATTTTTAGATTTTAATTGCTATTTCTTATGGCCAAGTCAAACCAGTTTACAAATCTGGTCAAACCCTTGGTCAGCATCTTGTGAAATTTCTTGGGAGAAATCTAATGCATGAAAATTCCTGGAAAATTTACACAAGGATGTCCTCTGTCCCAGGAAGCTACCATAAAAATTTCGAAATTTTTGGAGTTTTGGAACTACCTCTAAAAATTCCTCAAACCTTCTTTGTCTTATAAAACAAATTCTGAAAACACTGTTCCTCGGGCCCGAACCCAACTCAGGCTCGAGTCCGACCCGCACCACTTGACTCGGTCGCACCGCCTAGTTGCACCGTGCGAGCCCGATGGCTGTCAGCCGTCCGATGAAGATCGAACGGTCCACGTTGCTTGTCTTGTCGACCTGTCCGAATGCATACATCGATCTCAGCCGTCCGTTTTAGATCCAACGGTCGGTGTGATACTGATCGAGTCAAACCATTCCACTGTGCTGCACCAGACCCCGTCTCGAGTCGTTTTGCCACCGTCGCTGATGTGTGGGCCCCATTTGTCAGGTCGTCACCTACCTCTCGCTCGAAGAGCTGAGTGCCGGCGGCAGCATGCATGCGCGCCACCTCGCCTCGCCGTCCATTCGTTTTCCTCTGCGCTTCACCTCGGCGCATCATCATTTGCTAGCCCATACCACAGTGCGGCGTGTCGCCGTCACCTACCTCTCGACTCGCGCTTTTTCTTCCTTGCGTCTCGGTGCCGAGAAGCTCCGCCTCTCGTTCCTCGCCTCGTCCCTACTTAAGCTCACCCAAAGCTCCCTCTTCCTTCTTTAGACACCATTAAGCAATCCCTATCACCCATTGCTCTTCCGAGCTCAAATCATAGTGGTGTTCGAGCTGCGGTGCACGACCAGTGCCACCACCGCCGTGTCAACACCACAACCAAGTGAAGCTCATCTTCTCCTTTCGCGTCATATCGTGTTCCGGATCCCTATCATGTCTTCCCCTCACCTAATTTTGAGTTTCGCTAGCGGGGCCGTGAAATTTAGGTGTCCCTCTTCTTCGGCCGAAAGTTGGATCTTCGTCCTCATCTCGGTGAGTGGGTTCCTAGAGCAATTGCTCGCGCTAGCACCATCTAGTTCACTCACTTGAGCTATCTCCATCTCTCTTTTCCCTATTTTTGCTCGGTGGCTCCTCCTCGGTGACCCCTTGATCGCGCGAGTTCTCGTCGCGGGCCATCTCAAGCGACCACTTGAGCCATCATCCGGTGAGCGTAACCACTTGATGCTCATGCGTGCTAGTTTTCATCATTCCATGGCGGCGCCGCCTTATCACCTCCACGGCCGCGCCGCGCCGCCACGCCGTGCGCGCTCTAACCACACCACTGCCACCCCTAGTTTCCATTCACTCTGGGTGACCCATTTTTGAGCTCACCTTCGCCGCGCCACCAATCCACCGCCGGCGATCACCACCGCTCCTGATCGGCCAGAACCTCCCCTGTTCTTCCTTGAGCTCCCTGTTACTGTTGTAGCTGACAGTGGGTGCTCACCTCACTTAAGCTTTGTAGTTAGCTGTTAATCATGCTTATGATTGTTCATTAGTTCACTCTCGTTGCATGATTAAAATTTGTATTGGAAGTTTGAAAGTAAATTAGTGTTGTTCTCTATAATTGCCTCTTGTTGTCGTTTCTGTTGTCAGTAACCAGATTCTAGTTTCATGCTCATGCTTTGGATTCTTGTTTAGTGCTGATGACTCCCTTTTGTTGTAGTGGTTAGCATGAAAACATTTAGTTAGTATCTTTAAGTTTCAAAGCTCTTGTTATCATGTTTGATCAAAGGGATAGTTAGATGGTCTTGTTGATTGTCTCTGTAATCATGGTTCTTGCCTTTTCAAGCATTGTAAGGTCTTGTAGTAGAAGCATGCCGAAATTGTTAACCTTGCTATATGTGGGTGTGATGCTTAGGTGTGTTAGTAGCTGAAATTTTATTAAAGCCCATCCTTAATTAGAAAATTGTTAGCATCCAATAGTTGGCTAATTATCTAGTTAGTGTTTTCAATACCTTCTTGTAGGTTCTGTGCTCTCAACTAATAATGGTTGTTTTAGAGTAGCTAGTTGTTTTTGATGTGTTAACTTGATGATTAAATAATAGATGTGCACACAATCACCATCAAAGTCTGTCCAAAATTTAAAACATATAAGAGGATTGATTTTGTGGTTAACCTGATAAATAAGTGAGTGTGTAGATCAATCACTTGAAAGCATGTCTATTTGAAACATCTCTGTAGCAGTTATTTTGTTTTTCCTTTTGTGGTGGTCTAGCCTCTGTGTATAAATTGGTGTTTGTATTTGATTTTTGAGTTTTGCCGGTGTTATTCGTTCTTATTCGCTGATATTTGTTCAATCGTTAGGCTTCGACATTTGCGGTAACCCTGAGAGCGATCCTCTGCAACAAGTTGAGCATTCTGAGCAACAGCAGCCAGGCAAGCAGTTTGATCATGTTTATACCAGTATTTTAAAGTCTAATATTTTGTTTCAACTGTATGTATGCATCGCATAATTTGTGTTAAATTGATTAGTTAAATCCGTAGCTGCATATCCTGTAGACAAAATATTGATCTCTACTACCTGAGCCTAGGTTATTTGCTGTGATTAGAGGTCGCTGGATGATCTCTTGTCACTTAGTAGATCCGGGTCAAATTGCTTAGACATGCTTAGTATCGGTAGAAATGGGCGGTTATCGACTTAGTCGGTAACCTTGATCACAAAAATTTTCTATAACTTTATATTTCAGCATTTCTGCTATGTTTAATTGCAAAACAAAAAAAAATGAAAACAAAAATGATTTAGACGCGGGCACAATGGTAAGATTGGTGTGATCTATTGCGTGTGACTGGAAAGGTGCCCGGGTCAATTAAGGACCGAACATCTTGTGAGTGGATTGTTATCCGAGCATTTTGCGTGCTAACCACACTAGAGGGTATGGGACCTCTCTTGACCTAGTACTTTGGCGTGTATTGGCTCCGGTCGCGGGAGGTCGCAAGAGGATGGTGTTGGGAGCATGGTAGTTGTCCAAAAGCTTTATCTGAGTGGGTAGTTGTCTTTTCGGCTTTACCATGTAAGCGTATGGATTTCTATCCATACGAGCGGCTCGTAGTTAATACACAATATTGGAAAAAGTCTCAGAGGACTTAGCAGTGCAAACATACCATACCTTTGGCTTAAAGTGTGCTTTGGCTTGGTACAAGGCGGTGCGAAGTGTGAATAGCCTCGCCCTAGGTGATGGACACGCTTGGGTAAGCTTTTCACGAGTTAGACTATAACCTTTTAAAATTAAAACTTGTAGGTGGTACGAATGGGATTAGTGTTATATTGTGGTGACTATTGGGATAGTCACTTCTAGGTGGTTACTTGTATCTATCTTTATTTTGCGATTATTTCAACAAAAAATGAATTGCAAACTTGTCTTTAAATCGTATTACATTTTTGCAAACAAATCCGACTTTGTGCAAATGAAACATATGGCCTCCACCAAATAAGCTTTGCATGTAGCATATGAGCAGTGCGCTAGTTCACACGTCGATCTTGCGGTACAAAGACAATCTTTGTACTCGGTGCTTTGCTTAATGTTTTTGTTGCAGAGGAAGAAGGCCCCAAGGGCCTCACTTCGTGAGTTGTGTTGCCGCTTTCGTGGGCGACTAGACTTGGCGGTCCGGTCGGATGCCTTGTGGGTTGGAGGCACGCCGATTGGCTTTGTTTATAGCCATCTTATGGCACTTTTGCTTCATTGTTTTTCTTGTTTATTTGTGTATCTTGTGGCTGTCGGCCTTTATGCATAATAACTCTACTATTTGTTTATCTTTCGTTTGGTAGTGTGGTGTTTGGACTCTATGTTTGGAATGGAGTTGATGTCTAATTTTGTAAGGTGTGTATCTCTGCTTTAGGAAGTATACATGTCTCGAGGATCAATTTATTTGATTTGTGATGCTAGGACCAGTGGTTGGTTAGCATTACAAGCCAAATAAACTGGGTCCTCACAAAGTTGGTATTAGAGCCATTCGACCGTAGTAACCAAGCATAGTCGTCCTTAGGACATTTTGAAAAAGCTTAATTTCAAAGTATAAAAAGGGTTTATGAAAACCTAGGCAAATTCTCAGATTTTACTCCTTACCTATCTTAGCCTTCTACTCTCATCTTACTCTAATTTAAGTTTAAAACTTGGTTTCTCTTTTTCCTTTCAAAAGATAGTTACTACCGGTAGAATCAGTCTTTGGGAGAACTATAGAGAATTAGTCTAATTAAAAGTTGTGGGGGTATAAGGGTAAGATATGTATGAGTTTGCTAAGTGTCTGATTTTTGTCAATTGGTTTTGTAACTTAAAAGTCTTGTGTTATTTTGTGCTATTAGTAAGTTATTTGCAGTGGGTTATCGACTTTGTGTTCAGGCTATTGTTAACTTGTCTTAGTGAAACAGATGGCCGGAGAACGCGTGGCGCCAAAGTGGTGGTCACGATGAGGAGCCCCCTCCTCCGACCATGGTCGAGGTTCTCTCCGATCGAGCGAAACCGCATGGACAGACGCGCATCTTGGAGGTTATTGCTAGGAATACCTCCACTGCCGTGGTGGCGGCCACGGCTTCGCGGGGACTTGCGAGTTCCTCCGCACGCACCACCGACTTTCTCCCGCTCTGAGGACCCTCTCGATGCAGATGATTGGCTACGCATGGTTGAGCGAAAGCTCAACATAGCTCAGTGCCAGGCACAGGATAAGGCGCTCTTCGCGTCCCACCAGCTTGAGGGCGCGGCACTCTCATGGTGGGATAACTATCGAGCCATGCAGCCCGCGGGCCATGTGGTCGCATGGGAGGAGTTCAGGTCGGCTTTTCGTCGGGCCCGCATCCCCGATGGCCTGATGAAGCTGAAGAAGAAAGAATTCCTCGCGCTCAAGCAAGGGCGCAAATCTGTGACGGAGTATCTATACGAGTTTAATCATCTCGCTCGTTATGCCCCGGGGGAGGTGGCCTCAGATGAGGCTAAGCAGGAGAAGTTTATGGATGGTTTGTCCGAGGAGCTGCAGGACAGGCTGTCTATTGTGGATTTCCCCGACTTTCAGGCCTTGGTTGATAAGGCCATTGTTGCTGAGCACAAGGCAAAGGCGCTGGGTGAGTCCAGCAAGCGCAAATGGGAGGCGCATCAGTCTACTCACACCAGCCTCGCTCGTCCTCGGTGGCCGGGCCCGCACGAGGCCCGTTCTTTGCTCCACCGACGCCGAGGCCATCTGCACCGGCTCCTCGCCCACCGCAGCGGTGTGTTTGAGCCACGTCGCTGCGATCCAAGACAGAGCGGCCTCCGCAATCCGGCGGCGAGGTTACTTGTTTTATTGCCACAACAAGGGCCACTACGCCAACGCTTGCCTCGAGTGTTGCGGTAGCCCTCGTCCTAATGGAGGACGCGGCAGGAGTGGTCACCCATCCGACCGTAAGGTTATCCGAAGCCCGTGGTGCGAGGCGGTCGAGTCAACCACCTTTCGGTGAGGAGGCTCAGGAGGCGCACCATGTCGTGATGGGTACACTTCTTGTTAATTCTCGTCCTGCTGCAGTATTATTTGATTACGGAGCATCGCATTCTTTATTTCAAGATCATTTGCTGCTGCTAGTGGTCTTCACTGTGTTCCTTTGGGAGTTCCTTTGCTCATCCGCTCTCGGGGTTGGAAATGAGAGTCGATCTCTGATGTCGGGATGTTCCTATCATAGTCAAAGGAGTGGGGTTTTGGCAAACCTTATTTCGCTCGATTCAATGAGTCCGGATGTGATTCTTGGCATGGATTGGTTGTCCCAACACTTGGGGAAAATCGATTGTGCAAGAAGATTGTCTATCTCACCACCCTTCAGCGAGCAGTCGGATTTTCGCGCGGCCGGGGCCACATCTATGTGCATTAGAGCGCGGCTTGACCTTGCATTCGTGGATGTTCCCATAGTATCTGACTTTGCGGACGTCTTTCCTGAAGATTTACCTAGGATGCCTCCGGTTCGAGATCTGGAGTTTGTCATCGAGTTGCTGCCCGGTACTGCCCCTATCTCAAAGGCGCCGTATCGGATGCCTCCCAATGAATTGGAGGAATTGAAGAAGCAATTTGGTGAGCTTCAAGCAAAGGGTTTCATCCGTCCCAGTTCATCTCCTTGGGGTTGTACGGTGATCTTTGTGAAGAAGAAGGACAAGACTTTGCGCATGTGTGTTGATTACCGTCCTCTCAATGAGGTGACGGTGAAGAACAAATATCCTCTCGCCCGCATTGATGATCTGTTTGATCGCTTGATGGAGCTCGTGTGTTCTCAAAGATTGATTTGAGAATGGGGTATCATCAGGTCAGGATCAGATCAGAGGATATTCCGAAGACGGCTTTCACTACTCGTTATGGTGCATGCGAGTACCTTTGTACATCGCCACGTCCTTTGGCTTAACCAATGCTCGGCTTTGTTCATGAACTTAATGAATTCAGTATTCATGGAGTTTTTGGACAAATTTGTGGTGGTCTTCATTGATGATATTCTTATTTATTCCAATACTGAAGAAGAGCATCTTGAGCATCGAAGATTGTCTTGGGCAGATTGCGGGAGCACCAGCTATATGCGAAGTTCAAGAAATGCGAGTTCGGTTGAAGGAAGTGGCATTCTTGGGCCATGTTCTTTCAGTGGAGGCATAGTTGTGGATCCAGCAAGGTCGGTGATGTTCTATCTTGGGGCAGCCGTCGTCGTCAGCGATGTGCGGAGTTTTCTCGGTTTAGCGGGCTATTACCGCCGCTTTATCGAGAACTTCTCCAAGATCGCAAAGCCAATGGTGAATTGCTCAAGAAGGACAAGAAGTTTGTGTGGTCCTGCTTGTGATGAGAGCTTTCGGGAGCTCAAGCGCGATTGACTTCATTGATCCTCACTCTTCCGATATCCACAAGAGCTTGATATTTATTGCGATGCCTCTCGTCGTGGTCTTGGATGTGTTCTTATGCGGGAAGGCAAAGCGGTTGCCTATGCATCGAGCGATTAAGACCTCACGAGCTCAATTATCCACCCATGATTTAGAGTTGGCTTTGTGGTGCATGCACTCAAGATTTGGCGGCATTATCGATCGGTATCAGTTGCGAGGTGTATTCCGATCACAAGAGCTTGAAATACTTGTTCACCCGGCGGATCTGAACCTCGAGCAGAGGAGATGGTTGGAATTGATCAAAGATTATGACATGGGTATTGGTATCATCCGGCAAAGCTAATGTAGTTGCCGATGCACTTAGCGAAAGGTGTATTGCAATACTACGATGATCCAAGAGCGACAACTCGCACTTCTTGCGAGAATTTCAGTCTCAACTTGGGTTTGGTTGAGCATGGCTCCCTTCGCCTTGGTTGTGCAACCAACCTTGGTGGATCAAATCAAGTCGACAAAGCAATCGGATGATGGTGTGGGTAAAATCAGCGAATATCGAGAATGGATCGGTCAAGTGTTTCACAAAAGATGAGCATGGTGTTGTATGGTTTAGGCAGCGTCTTGTGGTCCCAAAGGTCCCGAGTTGGGATTTGATTCTTGAGGCCCATGATTCGCCTTTGTCCATCCATCCCGGGCCACTAAAATGTACCAAGATCTGCGTCGAGATTCTCGGTGGACTCGCATGAAGCGCGAGATTGCGGGTTCGTTGCGGATCGGCGTATGTTGTCGCGTGAAGGCCGAGCATCGGCGTCGATGAGTCTCCTCCAACCCTTGCCTATACCAGAGTGGAAGTGGGATTCCGTTGGTATGGATTTCATCACCGGTTTGCCCCGTATTTCTTCGGGGAAGGATGCTATCTAGGTGGTTATCGATCGGCTGACTAAAGTATCACACTTTCTGCCAGTGAGTACCACTCTCAATGTCAGTCGACTGGCGGACCTCTGCATATCGCGCATTGTGAGCTTGCACGGCGTGCCACGAACCATCGTGTCAGATCGTGGTTCTCTGTTCACTTCTCGGTTTTGGCACAGTTTACAAGAGGCCATGGGGACCCGTCTTTCTTTCAGCTCATCCTATCATCCTCAGACTGATGGTCAGACGGAGAGGGTCAACCAAGTTCTTAAGGATATGCTCCGTGCTTGTATTCTTTCCTATGGGAAGAATTGGGAGAAGTGCCTACCGCTTGCCGAGTTCTCCTACAACAACAGCTTCCAGGCTAGTCTCGGTATGGCACCGTTTGAGGCTTTGTATGGGAGGCGTCATGCGAACCCCATTTGGTCGAGTGGCGGGAAAGAGCGGTTCTTTGGCGGATTCGATCAATGAGGCGGAAAGTCAAGTGCGATTGATTCGTGAGCACTTGCGCGTAGCTTCGATCGAGCGGAAGAGCTATGCGGTCGTCGTCGTCGTGAGTGAGTTTCCATCCCAATGACTTTGTGTATCTCAAAGTCTCACCTCTGAAGGACATCGTCGTTTGGTGTCAAGGGCAAGCGGCTCCTCGATATGTCGGGTCGTATCGCATCATCAAGAAAGTGGGAGCTGTTGCATACAAGTTAGAGCTGCCGGCTACACTTGAGGGTGCATGATGTTTTCCATGTCACGATTAAAGAAGTGCCTCCGTGTTACGGTTGAGGAAGCGCCATTGGAAAATATCGATGTGCGGGAAGATCTGTCTTATCGTGGCGTCCGTTCGTATCCTCGAAGAAGCTGAGCAGAACAAGGAACCGTGTGATCAAGTTCCTTAAAGTTCGATGGTCGAACCACTCCGAGGATGAAGCCACTTGGGAGCGGAAGATCCTCTCGAGCAGATTACCCATCCTTCTTCTCCCGGTGATCGAGAATCTCGGGCGAGATTCTGTAAGGGGAGATTTGTAACACCCTAACTTAGGGTTTGTATTTCAAATGTAAAATTTTGAGGAGAAATAAAAACTTTTGTTGTCTCATCAAATCATTTGGAAGTTTTCCAAATGTTCCTAGCAATTTCCATTTTCTAGAATTAAATTCTTGTGAATGGAAATTGTTGTCAACAAATTCTAGCTTTCAAACTTGTGATCATCCTCTGAAATTATTTTCCTATCATCTTGATCATCATATCTACCTCCTAAATTATTTCACAATTTTTAGATTTTAATTGCTATTTCTTATGGCCAAGTCAAACCAGTTTACAAATCTGGTCAAACCCTTAGTCGACATCTTGTGAAATTTCTTGGGATAAATCTAATGCATGAAAATTCCTGGAAAATTTACACAAGGATGTCCTCTGTCCCAGGACGCTACCATAAAAATGTTGAAATTTTGGAGCTCTAGAACTACCTCTAAAAATTCCTCAAACCTTCTCATCTTTTAAAACAAATTAAGAAAACACTTGTTCCTCGCCCGAGACCAACTCGAGGCTCGAGTCCGACCGCACCACTTGACTCGGTCGCACCGCCTGGTTGCACCGTGCGAGCCCGATGGGTGTCGGCCGTCCGATGAAGACCGAGCGGTCCACGTTGCTTGTCTCGTCGACTGTCAGAATGCATACATCGATCTCACCGTCCGTTTTAGATCCAGCGGTCGGTGTGATCTTGATCGAGTCAAACCATTCCAACCGTCTTTGCACGGACCCGTCTCGGTCGTTTTGCCACCGTCGGCGTGTGGGCCCCATTTGTCGGTCGTCACCTACCTCTCGCTCGAAGAGCTGAGTCTGCCGCGGTAGCATGCATGCGCGCCACCTCGCCTCGCCGTCCATTCTCGTTTTCCTCGCGCTTCACCTCGGCGCATCATCCGCTGCTAGCCCATTCCACAGTGCGGCGTGTCGCCGTCACCTACCTCTCGACTCGCGCTTTTTCTTCCTTGCGCCTCGGTGCCGAAGCTCCGCCTCTCGTTTCCTCCGCCCTCGTCCCTACTTAAGCTCACCCAAAGCTCCCTCTTCCTTCTTTAGACACCATTAAGCAATCCCCTATCACCCATTGCTCCTTCTGAGCTCAAATCATAGTGGTGTTCGAGCTCTGGTGCACGACCGTGCCGCCACCGCCGTGTCAACACCACAACCAGTGAAGCTCATCTTCTCCTTTTCGCGTCATATCGTGTTCCAGATCCCTATCATGTCTTCCCCTCACCTAATTTTGAGTTTCGCTAGCAGGGGGCCGTGAAATTTAGGTGTCCCTCTTCTTCGGCCGAAAGTTGGATCTTCGTCCTCATCTCCGGTGAGTGGGTTCCTAGAGCAATTGCTCGCGCTAGCACCATCTAGTTCACTCACTTGAGCTATCTCCATCTCTCTTTTTCCCTATTTTTGCTCAGGTGGCTCCCTCCTCGGTGACCCCTTGATCGCCGCCGCAGGTTCTCGTCGCCGGGCCATCTCCGGCAGCCACTTGAGCTCGCGTCATCCGGTGAGTTCTGGTAACATCGATGCTCATGCGCGCTAGTTTTCATCATATTCCTATATGGCGTAGTCGCCCTTATCACCTCCACGTAGGCCGCCGCGTGTCGCCCGCGCGCCACGGTGCAGCTCTAACCACACCACTTCCACCCCTAGTTTCCATTCACTCAGGTGACCCATTTTGAGCTCACCTTCGCGCGCCACCACTCCACCGCGGCGATCACCACCGCTCTGATCAGCCGAACCTCCTGTTCTTCCTTGAGCTCCACATTCATTGTGTGGCGACGGTGGGTGCTCACCTCCATAAGCTTTGTAGTTAGCTGTTAATCATGCTTATGATTGTTCATTAGTTCACTCTCGTTGCATGATTAAAATTTGTATTGGAAGTTTGAAAGTAAATTAGTGTTGTTCTCTCTAATTGCCTCTTGTTGTCGTTTCTGTTGTCAGTAACCAGATTCTAGTTTCATGCTCATGCTTTGGATTCTTGTTTAGTGCTGATGACTCCCTTTTGTTGTAGTGGTTAGCATGAAAACATTTAGTTAGTATCTTTAAGTTTCAAAGCTCTTGTTATCATGTTTGATCAAAGGGATAGTTAGATGGTCTTGTTGATTGTCTCTGTAATCATGGTTCTTGCCTTTTCAAGCATTGTAAGGTCTTGTAGTAGAAGCATGCCGAAATTGTTAACCTTGCTATATGTGGGTGTGATGCTTAGGTGTGTTAGTAGCTGAAATTTTATTAAAGCCCATCCTTAATTAGAAAATTGTTAGCATCCAATAGTTGGCTAATTATCTAGTTAGTGTTTTCAATACCTTCTTGTAGGTTCTGTGCTCTCAACTAATAATGGTTGTTTTAGAGTAGCTAGTTGTTTTTGATGTGTTAACTTGATGATTAAATAATAGATGTGCACACAATCACCATCAAAGTCTGTCCAAAATTTAAAACATATAAGAGGATTGATTTTGTGGTTAACCTGATAAATAAGTGAGTGGGTAGATCAATCACTTGAAAGCATGTCTATTTGAAACATCTCTGTAGCAGTTATTTTGTTTTTCCTTTTGTGGTGGTCTAGCCTCTGTGTATAAATTGGTGTTTGTCTTTGATTTTTGAGTTTTGCCGGTGTTATTCGTTCTTATTCGCTGTTATTTGTTCAATCGTTAGGCTTCGACATTTGCGGTAACCACGAGGCGATCCTCTGCAGCGAGTTGAGCATTACGAGCAACAATGAGCAAGCAAGCGGTTTGATCATGTTTATCCAGTATTTTAAAGTCTAATATTTTGTTTCAAGCTGTATGTATGCATCGCTTAATTTGTGTTAAATTGATTAGTTAAATCCGTAGTGCATATCACGTAGACAAAATATTGATCTCTACTACGAGCCTAGGTTATTTCTTTGTGATTAGAGGTGTTGGATGATCTCTTGTCACTTAGTAGATCGGGTCAAATTGCTTAGACATGCTTAGTATCGGTAGAAATGGGCGGTTATCGACTTAGTCGGTAACCTTGATCACAAAAATTTTCTATAACTTTATATTTCAGCATTTCTGCTATGTTTAATTGCAAAACAAAAAAATGAAAACAAAAATGATTTAAGGCGGGCACAATGGTAAGATTGGTGTGATCTATTGTGTATTTGGAAAGGTGCCGGGTCAATTAAGGACCGAACATCTTGTGAGTGGATTGTTATCAGGGCATTTTGCGTGCTAACCACACTAGAGGTATGGGACCTCTCTTGACCTAGTACTTTGGCGTGTATTGGCTCCGGGTGCAGGAGGTCGCGGGAGGGATGGTGTTGGGAGCATGGTAGTTGTCAGAAAAGCTTTATCTGAGTGGGTAGTTGTCTTTCGGCTTTACCATGTAGCGTATGGATTTCTATCCATACGAGCGGCTCGTAGTTAATACACAATATTGGAAAAAGTCTCGTAGGACTTAGCGTGCCGACATATCTTGGAAGTGTGCTTTGGCTTAAAGGCGATGCAAGTGTGGAGTGCAGATGGTACACCTGCGGGGTTTAAAACTATTGAATAGCCTCGTCCTAGGTGATGGACACGCTTAGGTAAGCTTTTCAAGAGTTAGACTATAACCTTTTAAAATTAAAACTTGCGGTGGTGCGAATGGGATTCGTGCTATATTGTGGTGACTATTGGGATAGTCACTTGTAGGTGGTTACTTGTATCTATCTTTATTTTGCAGTTATTTCAACGGTAAAAATGAATTGCAAACTTGCCTTTAAAGCGTATTACATTTTGCAAACAAATCCGACTTTGTGCAAATGAAACATATGGCCTCCACCAAATAAGCTTTGCATGTAGCATATGAGCAGTGCGCTGGTTCACACGTCGGTCTTGCGGGTACAAAGACAATCTTTGTACTCGGGTGCTTTGCTTAATGTTTTTGTTGCGGAGGAAGAAAGCGAGCCCCAGGGCCTCACTTATGTGAGTGTGTTGCCGTTCGTGGGCGACTAGACTTGGCGGTCGGTCGGATGCCTTGTGGGTTGGAGGCACGATTGGCTTTGTTTATAGCCATCTTATGGCACTTTTGCTTCGCTGTCTTTCTTGTTTATTTGTGTATCTTGTGGCCTGTTGGCCTTTGTCTGTAATAACTCTACTATTTGTTTATCTTTCGTTTGGTAGTGTGGTGTTTGGACTCTATGTTTGGAATGGAGTTGATGTCTAATTTTGTAGCAGGTGTATATCTTGCTGCAGGAAGTATACATGTCTCGAGGGATCAATTTATTTGATTTGTGATGCTAGGACAAGGTGGTTGGTTAAGTATTACAAGCCAAATAAACTGGGGTCCTCACAGATTAGCCCTTAGTCGTTAGATCTGGCTCTGTGTAAAATCTTGCGTGCTTGGACCTCCCCTTGAGTCGATCCTAACCGTCTAGGACCACCTTGGTTAAATCCTAGCCGCTAGGACCACTCCTGCGCAAAGGACCTCCTGCAGGTCGTTTTGCCAAAACCACCCTGGACCTCCCAGAGGTCCTCTTTGCAAAAGACCTCCTCGGTCATGCTGCAAAGACCACCCTCGAGGTCCTCTTTGTAAAAAGCCACCTGGCCTTTTACAAAGAAAACCCCTTCGGAGACCTCTTAGGCTCAATCCTAGCCGTTTACGACCTCCCGGTTTAGAGCGTTAGATCTCATTTTGTAAAATCCTTAGCGCTCGGACCTCCCTCGCATCGTCCGAACCGTCGGACCTCCTCCGTTAAAACACTATCGCTAGGACCTCCCGAGTAGATCTTGGCCATCCAAGACCTCCTCGTGTAAATCCCAGCCGATCAAGACCTCCCCCTGGAGATCTAGACCGTCTAGGACCTCCTCCTTTGGATCCGTAGCGTTAGGACCTCCTCCTCTGGTCTAAA
Organism: Ampelocalamus luodianensis; assembly: GCA_036346255.1. Lineage (NCBI taxonomy): Eukaryota > Viridiplantae > Streptophyta > Magnoliopsida > Poales > Poaceae > Ampelocalamus > Ampelocalamus luodianensis. The sequence goes on from JAYEVH010000555.1 coordinate 232,464, forward strand.
CCGTGAGATTTAGATCTAACGGGCTAGACCTCCCTCCGTACATTTAGCCGTAGGACCTCCCTCTGGAGATCTAGACCGTTGGGACCTCCCCCGTGAGATCCTGACCGCCCCGACCTCCTCCCTTGGTTGTAAAGCCTTAGGACCTCCCCTAGTGCTCGGGACGGCGGATCTCGATCGGCGGTCCACGACCTCTGATAAGCGCGAGGACCTCCGTGCGTCTTGTTGTGCATACACTGGTCGTGGCCGTTGGATCAGATCTCAACGGTCCAGACCTCCCCAATGCGGGAGGAGGTCTTCCCGTGCGCTGTGCTTCGAGGTCTGTGGCCCTGCGATTCAAGATCAACGGCCCACGACCTCTCCCTTTTCCTTCAGTTCTTTTGGACCTCTTGAGAGCTCAAATTTTCTAAGTCTTTTAAGGTTTCAAATTTCAAAAGTGCATAACTTTGTCATTTCAATTCCTTTTTGAATGATTCCATTCTTTGTAGCTCTGTTGTAGTATGAACTTTAATCGAGAATGAATTTAGGCCTTTGTTATATAGTAGAAAATGACTTTAACTACATGATCTTGTTAATATGAAATGGTTGTTTAGAAATTCATTGAAAATGTGTAAATTGCATAACTTCTTCTCTGTAAATCCTTACTGAGCAACTCAACTTGGTAAAATTGGTCTGTAGACATGCTTTAATATGAACTAGGCCTTGTCTTTATTTATGTTCCTGAGAAATGATATATGCTAGTTTTAGAACTTAGAAAAATCATAACTATTTCATTATAACTCCAATTTGTGCAAACTCAGTTTTGCTGTTGTTATGATAACCATATCTACCTACCATAAAAATTTCAAGTTCCAGATCATTCTAGAAATTTTCGCCATGAACAATAACTCTAATTAATTTAATTAGGATTTTTCAGGCTGAGAGAATTTAATTTGGCCATAACTTTTTCATACTAAGTCCAAATGGAGTGATTCTTGTTTCTAAAATTGTCTAAAATCAACCTCTAGCTGCTGTAGAAATTTCATTGGATTTGGATGTTCTTTGCTGTTGAGTTCCTTTTGGTGTTCTTCGTTCTTATCGGTTTTATAAGCCTTTTCGCGTTAGGTTCCGAAGAATTTATTGAACCTGAGCACTCCCCTCTGCAGCAAGAACAAATCCAGCAAGACAAGCAGTTTTATCATGTTAATCCCAGTATTTTAAGTATTTATGTTGATTACAACTTCTATGTATGCATTGCTACTTTGTGTTAAACTATTGTCGTTAGTTGGCCTAGTAGATGCATTTCCTTAGCAAATGATTATCCTCTACTACCGTGGGCCTAGGTTATTGCTGTGGTTTAGAGTTCGTGGATGAGCTCTTGTCACTTAGTAGTTTGCGAATTAATTGCTTAGTCATGCTTAGCTTCGGTAGAAATGGGCGGTTATCGACTTGTCGATAACCTTGATCATATAAAACTTATTATGATTTATGATTTCCACCTTGTGCCATGTCTACTTATGAAAACTAAAACTGAAAAGCAAAATGATTTAGACTTGGGCACAATGGTAAGATGGTGTGATTTTCGGGTGTGACTGGAATGGTGCCCGAATCAATTAAGGACCGAACATCTTGTGAGTACCTGTTGTCCGAGCAATTTGTGCGTGCTAACCACACTAGAGGGTATGGGACCTCTCTTGACTTAGTACTTTGGAGTGTATTGGCTTCGGGTCGCAGGGAGTCGTAGTAGGGATGGTGTTGGGAGCATTGTTGTAACAGCCCCAAGTTTATAAACAGTAATAAAATGCTTTATGAACAGTAAAGAGATACTGTTCATGGCATTACTGTTCATGCTTACACTTTGGGCAGCATGTTACAAGTTAAAAACCTTCCTTTGTAGTCAAAACCCTAAAGAACCATTCAAAGTCTTAAAGGGATACAAGATAAAACTTGTATTATGACTGGGAAGTATTTTTATTAAAGCCTAGGTAAATTATCTTGACTAAAACTATTTTTGTTGCATTTTTAGAAATTATTTGGGATTAAAGAAAAATTTATTGTCTTTAAATAAATATTTTTGACTGAAATAAATATTTGTGTATTTTACAAAGTGAAAATGTGGTTTATAAAATTTATCTGGGAAATATATCATCCGGTAGCTTCTGATAAAATTTCATGAATTTATAAATTTATTTGATATTTTTAAAGTCAGATCAAACCTTTTAAGTGTTCAAATGGGTGCGGTCAACTAAATTGGTCTAAACCCAACCCTTGCCTTTGAGCGACTCGGTCTCATGTGTTTGGGTCCAACCCAATGCGACTTGTGCGGCTCGGTCACGTCCCAACGCGAGCCCGACATCCGCAGCGTGATGCGAGCCGTCGATCTTCAATCGAGCAGGCGAGCTCGCGATATCGCGAGCGTCCACGTATATACTTTAATCTCCACCATTGGATCTTGATCTAACGGCGAGGTTAGTGTGTGCAACCGGACAACTCGGATCCTTATTCAATCTCCACCGTTCGTTTCCAATCCAACCGTGACGCCCTTTTCGTTTTAAACTTAAAGGCGCGCTTTTATCTCAACTGTTAGATTCAAATCCTACGGCTTTTCCTTTTCTCGCGTGTTATTAAAGCCCGCACTCCTCTGGACCGTTGGATCTTCATCGTGTGGCCCAGATTAGTGTATGCATTCGGACGACTCCGGATCCCCTCACAATCGTGGCCGTCCATCCTTGATCTAACGGTATCGCTTATTTCAATTTGAAATCAGAGGCGCGCGTTTATGCGGGCCTTTGGATTTCAATCCAACGGCGCTTCTTTTTGACCGTGGGCCTTTAAAGCCCAAAATCGGTGGATCGTTGGATTTAATCGTATGGTCCATATGAGTGTATGCAATCGGACCATCGGTTCAACTTTTCATCCTAACAGTAGAAATCAAATCCAACGGTGTTGTGCCATCGCATCTAAAAGGGGTGGCGTATATATCTTTTAATTGATCGTTGGATTTCAATCCAACGCGTCTCTCTTGAAAGCGGAGCCGGGCCTTCGATTCCATTTAGATCTCGATCGGTCGATCTAGATCGTGCGGTCCATATTAAATGATACCGATTCAAATCATTTAATCTCTCTATTTATCACCGCCCATTTCCAATCGGACGGTGACATTCTTTGAGCTTTTGTGAGGCCCGCGGATCGAGGATGACAATGGGACCCACATGTCGGTGATTCTTATCTTCTTCCTCTCTCTCGTGCGCGATCTTCTCTGAAATCGAGAGGAGGCATTATCCCAAAGTTTTGCAACTAATTTTTGGGATAATTAGCCTAAATGGACACCTCATCAAGCTCTAGACTTTTCCCAATTATCCTGTAGCTCAACTCCCTTATATATAAACCCTAGCTTTTGGAGCTGCAGTCATTGTTGACCACTGAAGCTCACTTTCCTCCATTGCTGTCCAGTGGAGTTTCTTGCTTCTATCCTTTGCTTATCTACCTTAAGTACTGGCTTTACTTAAAATAAAGATTGGTTATCTTTTGTAGGTCAAATCCAGAGTTTGTTTCTCTGTCCATCACCATCGGTTTTCAGAGTTTTTGGTATCTTTCCTATACTAGTAAGCCAAAAACCCTAGTTTTGATATCTTGAGCATCCTAGGAACCTTAGAAGCTGTTGTGAATCATTCTTTTAAGCATCAGTAGCTTCAACTTGCTTTAAACTGAAAAGTTGATATTATACCTTTTCGGTTTTTCATGTCATTTTCAAGACCTAGGGTTCTTCCTGTCAACTTATCATCTTATTTAGGTTTTGACTAAACCCTAGCAGCATGACAAGTTGATCTTTCAATTCTTGTCATCATCTATTTTGACTCCTAGCTGAAATATGTCTCTGTTCTCTTGTCGGCTCACCGAGCAAAATAGGTTTTGCTTTAGCTTTTGTAATCTAACTAGTTAGGGTTAGACTAAGGTTGGTTTGGGATATTAATTACCCTAAAAGATCATGCTAAGGTTCATTTATGAACTTTTGCATGATCTATACTTCTTTTTCCGAAAATTGCAATCTGTCCTGTTTTCAGCTCTTTTCAAATCTGAAAACTGGAACTTTGCAATAAACTCTAGTTTCTGTCTTTTGAAAACAGTGAGCTATATTATGTGTTATTATCACTATTATGGGTAGTTATGGCTTAAGCATACTGTAATCATGCATTTCCAGATTGATCATGCATTTTTCCTTCATTGGGAGCTTATTGTCAGATTTGGCATTTATTGGATTTATTTGTTTTCTATAGAACCTGGTTCATTTGAAGTTTTTGAATCTACCTCAGAACAGTCTGAACCTGCAACAGAAGTTTATTACTACCAAGGCAAGCATCCTCTTTGCACCATATTGAACCCAGATTTTGTACAATAGCTTTTACAAATCCAGTGATATCTGTGCATGCTATTTGTCTGAAAATACAAAATGTGACTTGTAATAGCTAGCTATAACCTGACATGGTGGATTACCTTAATTATGACCATACACTCAACTCTAGTGTAGTACTGTATACTATATGGTCTATTTTGATTTGGCTTAGATATGCGATCTAGAGATTTTAGAGTTTGACAAGCATATCTTGTCAAACATGGGAATCCTGCTTGAACTATTGTCATTTTAAACTCTTTGTCCAGTTTCTTTAAATCAGCCTTGTATTTGAAATTCAAATTGATCGGACAAGAGGAAGCTAGTGATGGTGCTTTTGTGCACGAGATTGGGTTTTGTGGTGGACTTGTCAGGGTTAATTAAGGACCGAACTCGATTATTCAATTCAAGTCCCCACGTACTTCCACATGCGGTGTATGGTATTTGTTTGGTTAAGTAAAATGTTGAGACTATTGAGTTGGAAACAGGAGAGTAAGGATATGTGTATTGGCCTTGTATGGCATAGATGCTTTGAGTGCGGGTGCGTTTTATGCCATGTGAGCTTTGTATGTCGATGTCGGATGTTCTTAGGAGGGTGAGGCGTATATGTGCCTCATCGCATATCGATACCTTAATGGTGCCGATAGCATTCTACTATGGGTGGGAGCCCAATTCGCTTTAAATTGTTTGGATCGGCATTCTTGACACAACATGTGTGCCCGTGGTTAGTAGGTGGTATAGCCTACACTAGTGGGATCGAGTGCACACATGGGGTCCAACTCAATAGTGTTGGCTTGTTGAAAAATACCAAATCTTAGTTTCCCCGGTCGGCATACCAAAGGAAGTATGTCATCATTCGGAGGCATCCAGAAGACAACGAGCTAGCTAAGTCATGTGGGTAAAGATGTACACCCCGCAGGGTATAAACTGTTCGAATAGCCGTGTCCACGGTCATGGACGATAACTTGAATTGATGTCACCTGTATAGAAGTTTTGATTTTCAAAAATCTGGTTTTGGTTTATTTTCGGTTGGCATGAGGGAATCATGCACTGTACTGTTCACATTTAATGTATTTACTTACTGTTTTACTTTATTTTTGATTTATTAAATTGCTTTATCAAAAGTTAGCCTTTGTAGGATAAGGTGTATCGCTTTATGCAAATTTGAACCTTTATACCTTCCTGTTGTAACCTTATGCATGTAACAACTCTACTCCTTTGATTAGGTTCTAATAACCACTTTCTTTTATTAGTTTGTGTAAGACTTCTTTGAGTACCTTTTGTACTCAAGGTGCTACCACCTATTGTTGCGGTGAGGATGGTTTTCTTTATGAAGTACCGTTAGCGCCCGATCGGTGGCGCTAACGAGTAGCGCTACTTCTTTCCTCCACGCAATTACTGCGGGTGGATGAGGCCTTTGGTGGACATTTTCCGTTCATTTTGCTTCCATTGTATCTTTGTTAAAGTGACCAAGTCACTTAATATTGTAGTATTAATAGAATGATGTAACCTTATGTTTAATTATATCAATGTATGACTTGTATGTGTTTGATGCAATGTTGATGAAGGATATATATGCAATGGTCGTTGATCACGGGAACCATTGAGAATCATATATATCAGAATCACATTTCTTGGATCATCCTTTGGTTAAATTTATATCTTTAGCATGGTTTTTAATAAAGGCGATCTTGTTCCTTCATTAATAATTGTGCTCTGATATGAATTTAATTAGTAACATTTCCAATAACAGGGGTCCTCACGGCGTTGGTATCGAGCATACGTTGCTGTAGGTTAGAAGTAGTGTGGCGAAGTTATTAGAGAGTCTTACGATAAAATTATCTTCAAGCAGTAATGTATTTTGAAAGTTTAAGTATGACATTTTTATTTCTTATCCTCTTTAATGTCACTTCTTGCCCAACTTTACTGTTGGTTTATCTAAAGTGAATTGTTTCTTATCTTGTCTTTTGGTCTATAGATGAGCGGTTGGTACTTGGTCAAGGAGACTCAGTGAAGATGTTGATGGGTTCCGGCCTTGCCGGGACATGATGTGGCGCTCCAATTTCACCTATCACCGGAGTATGCCATTTATCGGCGAGATCGAGGACCGAGGATGGAGAAGTACCGTGCCTTCATCAACGTCATTGCTAGGCATGTAGTGGCGGTGTTCCCTCTCGTGTCCAAGCACTTGCCACCTCGAGGCTATGGCGGTTCGGAAGGCTGCGAGTAGGATGATGAGCCTTCTTCGTCATGATTTGTGAATTGTCTCAACCACCCTCGACCACTTCCGAATCAAGGCCCTACCTACGAAGTGAGCATGTTATTTGAGATACTGATTTGGCGAAGACCCTCGGAGTGCGGCGGTTGGCGAGGATGGTCGCATCATGGACCAAATCCATCGTTGTCTTGTGAGGAGTTGTGGGAAACTTCGGCATCGCCTTAATGAGGCCAGAGTACACGCTTCTTGAGTCAACATGAACGCGTTCCTCGTGCGTGCTTTATGGTGACAACGAGACCTCCCGCTTCTTCTTTGCACCACCTCTTTACCGACTTCCGAGTGGCGGGTGCGTGCACTGTTTATGGACAAGTGCGTGGCCGGATGATTGCGAGCTTTCTCGCACTCTGCGGGCTGCACCTCACGGAGGTCATCACCATCTTTGTTGGGTTCCCCGAGGCGTCTCATTAGCCGTTGGATCCTGTTGATACTGGTTCCCCTGGAGCTCATCTTTTGAATGAGTTTCCGGTGAACTTTAACCGGGATCTCTACGCTAGCACCTCGACGATGAACCCTCGTGGTTGAGTGTCTTTCGGTTTAGTAGTGGCCCTAAATAAAATGTATGTAATAGGGCAGTAGTATTTTGTACAAAGTATGTAAGTTCCATTTTCGGTTTGTAATCCGACATTATGGCCGACTATAATGTAAGACTGGAACCGAAATTTTTGTTGTATATATATGAAGTTTCTGGTTTGGTGTTAACTTGAATGCATAACATAACATGATGCATTATATGTATAGTGCTTGTTTCTTTTCTAATTGCAACCTTGTTTGTGTTTGCCGAGTATGTCCTTGTTGTGTTGTTAACCATGGTGTGGTAACAGGATGGACAGACCTACTACTACGTCGCGCAAGCGCAACAAGGGAGGGCATGTCGACTCACGTGCCTCATTCTCGGGAGGGCCGGCGAACCCTCCGGCTCTCGTGGTCCGCAAGGTGGTCCCCGGGAAGAGAGCTTCCTCCACCACCTTCGATGGCCGATGTGCTCATGCAAATTGGCGCAACGAATGGACGAGACGCGCATCTTGGAGCGATTGCGCGCAATACTTCTTCTCTGTTGCATCGGCCGTCCGAGCAGAGGCCACCATGTGCAAAGCGGTCTTGCGACTTTCGCGGACTAACCGCGGTGTTCTCGATTCTCGAGGATCCCATGGAAGGCGAGGATTGGCGAACCATTGAGAAGAAGCTCTTAATTGCTCGGTGCTCACGAAAGGAAAAGGTTCTTTTGCGATTATCATTTCGATGGGCGGCTAGCATATGGTGGGATAATCTTCTTGCCATTGACTGCTTTGGACATGTCCCTACTTGGGATGAATTTGTGGAAGCTTTTCGCGAAGCTCACATTCCCGAAGAGTCATGATGATCAAGCGGCAAGAATTTCTCGCTCTCAAGCAAGGGCGAAAATGCATGGCGAATATCGCATGAGTTCAACTTCCGGCGGATATGCACGATGATGTTTAGTGACCTTCGTCGAAACCGGTTCTTGAATGGGCTATCTCGAAGAAGCTGCGAGATGGCGGTGGCTTTGCATGACTTGAAATTTCTCTCATTTGGTCAATAAAGCTATTGTGGCGAAAGTAAGAGTAAGGCATTGGAGGAGTCGCATGGCGGCAGCGGACTTTCGATTTGTTCTGGTGGCGGCTCACCAAGGCCTCGTATGTGGTTGTCTAGACCACCACGAGCACCACTCCATTTTCACCAAGGCAGCGGTGTTTGCCTCGTCCATCTCCTCCCACCAATCAGTCGGGCCCAAGTGGAAATCAGCCCGTCCTGTTAACAATGTTAACCCGGGGTTATTTGCTTTCATTGTGGTCGTCAGGGCATTATGCCAACAAGTGTGTGGCAAGCGGCAAGGATTGCCTCTGTTCGACCCTATCCAACCTGTTCGGCGGCCCCTTCGAGGCCCCTATTAAAGGCGATCGGCTCGGTCCGTGGGCATGTGAACCAGATCACTCTTGAAGAAGCGGCGATACACTGAAGTTGTTATGGGTATGCTCCTAGTTAACTTCATCCCACTCTTGTTTTATTTGACTCTGGAGCATCTCATTCTTTTATTAGCAATCATTTTGTTGTTCAACACCAGTTAGACATGCATACCCTCCAACCACCTTTTATTATTCAATCACCTGGGTCGGTCTTTAAAACCAATCAGATTTGTTGTGGGGTCAACATAACAATCCTTGGAGTAAGGTTTTTAGCAAATCTAATTGTGATTGACTCTAAAGGGTTGGATGTCATTTTGGGTATGGATTGGTTATCCAAGAACCAGGGCCAAATCAATTGTTCCCAACGGTCTATTTCTATGACCAATGCAGACGGCATTCAAGTTGTTTACCATTCCAAAACAATTGGCTCTCATCTTTGTGCTCACCAAGTTGATACCACTCCTTCTTTGGAGTCAGTACCAATTGTGCGTGAGTATGTTGATGTCTTTCTGAAGACCTTCGGTTTACCACGGATCGGGAAGTGGAGTTCAGTGATTGAACTAGTTCTGGGCGCTCCGATATCGAGAGTCCTTATCGAATGCACTGTCAGCGAGTTGGTTGAATTGAAGAAGCAACTCGGAGAATTGCTTGACAAAGGTTTCATTCGACCGAGTTCCTCACCTTGGGGATGTCGGCAATCTTTGTTAAAAGAAAGACAACACTTTACGGATGTGTGTGGATTACCGTCAGTTAAATGAGGTCACCATCAAAAACAAATATCCTCTACCTCGAATTGATGATCTTTTGATCGGTTGGTTTGGTGCCCGCGTCTTTTCAAAGATTGATTTGCGGTCGGGCTATCATCAAATCAAGGTTAGAGCGGAGGACATTCCTAAGACAGCTTTCTCTACTCGTTATGGTTTATACGAGTATCTTTGTTATGTCCTTTAGTCGACCAATGCTCCGGCTTATTTCATGAATCTTATGAATTACTGTGTTCATGGAATTCTTGGATAAGTTCGTTGTCGTGTTCATTGACGACATCCTTATTTATTCAAGTCGATAAGGATCATGAACAACATTTGCGGCTTGTCTTTGAAACACTTCGTCGGCATCGACTATATGCTAAGTTCGACAAATGTGCTTTACGGCTCGAGAGAGGTTGCATTTTTGGGGCATGTGTTATCGAAGGAGGTATCATTGTCGATCCAAGCAAGGTACAAGATGTACTAAATTGGAAGCCTCCCAAGAATGTCCCAGATTCGGAGTTTTCTTGGACTTGCGGGTTATTACCGTAGGTTCATTGAAAATTTCTCCAAGATTGCTAGACCTTTGACTCAGCTCTTGCAGAAAGGGAAGAAATTTGAATGGTCAGCCAAGTGTGAAGAGAGTTTTCGGCTTTTGAGAACTCTCTTGACTAAAGCTCAGTTCTTACTCTTAGGATGTTCTTAAGAGCTTGATATTTATTGCGATGCATCTCGCCATGGACTTGGTTGTGTGCTTATGCAAGAAGGCCGAGTTGTGGCATATGCATCTCGGCAGTTGCGCCCTCATGAAGTTAATTATCCTACTCATGATTTGGAATTGGCTGCCGTGGTCCATGCATTAAAGATTTGGCGACATTACCTCCTTGGTAATCGTTGTGAGATCTACACCGATCATAAAAGCACAAGTACATATTCACTCAATCGATTTGAATATGAGACAAAGAAGATGGCTTGGCGATCAAGGACTACGACATGGGTATTCATTATCATCTGGTAAAGCCAATGTTGTGGCGGATGCTTTAAGCGAAAGTCACAATGCAGCGCATATCTTCTCTACCGAAAAAGACTTGTGTCTTGATTTAGGCGCCTAAGTCTTGAATTGGTAGGAGCGGGTTTCCTCATTGCATTACATGTGGAGCCAACATTAGAATCTCAGATTACGGAGGCCCGGACAAGCGATGCCGAGGTAGCGAAATCAAGGAATATGAAAGCGAGCAAAGCCAGCGAGTTTTACGAAGATGGTGCGGTATGATTCGATATCGCAATCGTTTGGTAGTACTGTGATCCTCATCTAAGAAGTCTAATTCTTAGAGAGGCTCATAATTCCAAGTTTTCTTTGCATCTGGGAGTACCAAGATGTACGAGATTTAAAGAAAATATTTTGGTGGAGCCATATGAAGAGGCAAATTGCTCAGTATGTTGCTGAATGTGATACTTGCCAAAGGGTTAAAGCTGAACATCTGAAGCCAGCTGGTACCCTTCAACCTTTGCCTATTCCACAATGGAAGTGGGAAGAGATCGGTATGGATTTCGTTACTGGTCTTCCCAAGACTTCCAAGGGATCTGATGCCATTTGGGTGATCATCGATCGTTTAACTAAAGTGGCTCATTTTATTCCGGTCAGGACCGATTTCAATGGCAAGCAATTAGCAGAGCTTTATATTGCTAGAATTGTTTGTCTTCATGGTGTTCCTAAAGTCATTGTTTCTGACCGTGGTCCTCAGTTTACTTCCCATTTTGGAATAGCCTTCATCGGGCTATGGGGTGAACTCTCTTTGATCGCTTACCATCCTCAAACTAGTGGTCAAGCGAAAGAGTGAACCAAGTAATGGAAGATCTTCTTGAGCCTATGTGCTATCTTATAGCAAAAGCGGGAGAAATCTTTGCCATATGTGGAATTTTCCTACAATAATAGCTACCGGGCAAGTATTCAAATGTCACCTTTTGAAGCCTTGTATGGGAGAGCTTATAGACTCCATTGAATTGGTCCGAGTCGGGTGAAAGATCATTCTTTGGGCGGACATGGTAAAGGAAGCGAGAAGAGCAAGTTAAATGCGATTCGGGATTGTTTGAAAACCGCATAGTCTCGTCGGAAGAGCTATCTTGATCATCGCCGTCGTGAGTTGAGCTTTGAGGTGGATGACCATGTCTATCTTAAAGTGTCACCCATGAAGGGTACTCATCGTTTTGAGTAAAGGAAAGCTCGCACCTCGTTATATCGGACCCTTCGAATCATTGCCAAGCGGTGTAGCTTACCAATTGGAACTACGAATCACTTTCGTGATGCATGATACTTTTCATGTGTCCCAATTAAAGAAATGCCTTCGTGTTCCTATTGAGGCAGCGCTTATGAGCATCTTGATCTCAACTGATCTTTCATATCAAGAGCAACGATGCGTATCCTCGACACAATGGAGCGGGACAAGAAATCGTCTTGTCAAGTTCTTGAAAATTCGATGGGCTAATCATTCCGAGGATGAAGCCACTTGGGAGCGTGAAGATCGATGCAGTCGAGCACCCCATCTTTTGTTGTTTAGTACTTTCCTTTGAATCAAGAAAGGAAAGTTTAAACAAACAATGTAAACAAAGATGTAATAATAACACTATGTTGTTATGTAAGGTTCTTCTTTGTTATCTTTAAAGAAATCAAAACAACGGATGTTGAATTTCCTCATAATTCATTTCCATTTCACTTCTTCACGATCTTAACTTGTTCCAAATCTAGGGACGAGATTTTCTTAAGGGGTAGGTTTGTAACAGCCCCAAGTTTATAAATAGTAATAAAATGCTTTATGAGCAGTAAGAGAATCTGTTCATGGCATTCTGTTCATGCTTACACTTTGGGCAGCATGTTACAAGTTAAAACCTTCCTTTGTAGTCAAAATCCCTAAAGAACCATTCAAAGTCTTAAAAGGATACAAGATAAAACTTGTATTATGACTGGAAGTATTTTTATTAAAGCCTAGGTAAATTATCTTGACTAAAACTATTTTTGTTGCATTTTTAGAAATTATTTGGGCTTAAAGAAAAATTTATTGTCTTTAAATAAATATTTTCGATGCTGAAATAAATATTTGTGTATTTTACAAAGTGAAAATGTGGTTTATAAAATTTATCTGGGAAATATATCATCCCAGTAGCTTACTGATAAAAATTTCATGAATTTATAAATTTATTTGATATTTTAAAGTCGATCAAACCTTTTAAGTATTCAAATGGGTGCAGTCAACTAAATGGTCTAAACCCAACCCTTGCCTTTGTGCGACTCGGTCTCATGTGTTTGGGTCCAACCCGATCGCGACTTGGTGCGGCTCGGTCACGTCCCAACGCGAGCCCGACATCCACGCGTGATGCGAGCGTCGATCTTCAATCGAGCGGGCGAGCTCACGGTATCCGCGAGCGTCCGTATATACTTTAATCTCCACCGTTGGATCTTGATCTAACGGCGAGGTTAGTGTGTGCAATCGGACAACTCGGATCCATATTCAATCTCCACCGTTCGATTCCAATCCAACCGTGGCGCCCTTTCCGTTTTAAACTTAAAGCGCGCTTTTATCTCGGCCGTTAGATTCAAATCCTACGCTTTTCCTTTTCGCGTGTTATTAAAGCGCACTCCTGCGGACCGTTGGATCTTCATCGTGTGGCCCGATTAGTGTATGCATTCGGACGACTCGGATCCTCACAATCGTGGCCGTCCATCCTTGATCTAACGGTATCGCTTATTTCAATTTGAAATCGAGGCGCGCGTTTATGCGGCCCTTGGATTTCAATCCAACGGCGCTTCTTTTTGACCGTGGGCCTCTAAAGCCCAAAATCGGTGGATCGTTGGATTTAATCGTATGGTCCATATGAGTGTATGCAATCGGACCATCCGGTTCAACTTTCATCCTAACCGTGAAATCAAATCCAGCGGTGTTGTGCCATCGCATCTAAAAGGGGTGGCGTATATATCTTTTAATTGATCGTTGGATTTCAATCCAACGTCTCTCTTGAAAGCGGAGCTCGGAGCCTTGATTCCATTTAGATCTCGATCGGTCGATCTAGATCGTGCGGTCCATATTAAATGATACTGATTCAAATCATTTAATCTCTCTATTTATCACGACCGCCCATTTCCAATCGGACGGTGACATTCTTTGAGCTTTGTGAGGCCATGTGATCGAGGATGACAATGGGACCCACATGTCGGTGATTCTTATCTTCTTCCCTCTCTCGTGTGCAGATCTCTCTGAAATCAGAGGAGAGGCATTATCCCAAAGTTTTTGCAACTAATTTTTGGGATAATTAGCCTAAATGGACACCTCATCAAGCTCTAGACTTTTCCCAATTATCCTGTAGCTCAACTCCCTTATATATAAACCCTAGCTTTTGGGCTGCACCATTGTTGACCATGAAGCTCACTTTCCTCCATTGTTGTCGATTGGAGTTTCTTGCTTCTATCCTTTGCTTATCTACCTTAAGCATCGGCTTTACTTACAATAAAGATTGGTTATCTTTTGTAGGTCAAATCCGAGTTTGTTTCTCTGTCCATCACCATCGGTTTTGAGTTTTGGTATCTTTCCTATCTTGGTAAGCCAAAACCCTAGTTTTGATATCTTGAGCATCCTAGGAACCTTAGAAGCTGTTGTGAATCATTCTTTTAAGCATCGGTAGCTTCAACTTGCTTTAAGCGAAAAGTTGATATTATACCTTTTGGTTTTTCATGTCATTTTCAAGACCTAGGGTTCTTCTGTCAACTTATCATCTTATTTAGGTTTTGACTAAACCCTAGCGACATGACAAGTTGATCTTTCAATTCTTGTCATCATCTATTTTGACTTCTAGTTGAAATATGTCTCTGTTCTCTTGTCGGCTCAACCAGACAAAATAGGTTTTGCTTTAGCTTTTGTAATCTAACTAGTTAGGGTTAGACTAAGGTTGGTTTGGGATATTAATTACCTAAAAGATCATGCTAAGGTTCATTTATGAACTTTTGCATGATCTATACTCTTTCCGAAAATTGCAATCATCTGTTTTGACTCTTTTAAAATCAAAACGGAACTTTGCAATAAACTCTAGTTTGAGTCTTTTGAAAGCAAAGTGAGCTATATTATGTGTTATTATCACTATTATGGGTAGTTATAACTTAAGCATCTACTGTAATCATGCATTTCTTTATTGATCATGCAATTTTCCTTCATTGGGAGCTTATTGTCGTTTTGGCATTTATTGGATTTATTTGTTTTCTATAGAACCTGGTTCATTTGAAGTTTTGAATCTACCTCGAACAACTTTGAGCACATGAAGTTTATTACTACCAAGGCAAGCATCTTCTTTGCACCATATTGAACCCAGATTTTGTATAATAGCTTTTACAAATCCAGTGATATCTGTGCATGCTATTTGTCTGAAAATACAAAATGTGACTTGTAATAGCTAGCTATAACTTGCCATGGTGGATTACCTTAATTATGACCATACACTCAACTCTAGTGTAGTACTATATACTATATGGTCTATTTTGATTTGGCTTAGATATGCAGTCTAGAGATTTTAGAGTTTGACAAGCATATCTTGTCAAACATGAGAATCTAAGCCGAACTATTGTCATTTTAAACTCTTTGTCAGTTTCTTTAAATCAGTCTTGTATTTGAAATTCAAATTGATCGGACAAGAGGAAGCTAGTGATGGTGCTTTTGTGCACGAGATTGGGTTTTGTGGTGGACTTGTCAAGGTTAATTAAGGACCGAACTCGATTATTCAATTCAAGTCCCCACGTACTTCCACATGCGATGTATGGTATTGTTTGGTTAAGTAAAATGTTGAGACTATTGAGTTGGAAGCAGGAGAGTAAGAATATGTGTATTGACCTTGTATGGCATAGATGCTTTGGTGCGAGGACTGCGTTTTATGCCATGTGAGCTTTGTATGTCGATGTCGGATGTTCTTAGGAGGGTGAGGCGTATATGTGCCTCGTCGCATATCGATACCTTAATGGTGCCGATAGCATTCTACTATGGGTAGGGAGCCCAATTCGCTTTAAATTGTTTGGATCGGCATTCTTGACACAACATGTGTGCCCGTGGTTAGTAGGTGGTATAGCCTACACTAATGGGATTAGTTCACACATGGGGTCCAACTCAATAGTGTTGGCTTGTTGAAAAATACCAAATCTTAGTTTCCCGGTCGGCATACCAAAGGAAGTATGTCATCATTCGGAGGCATCCAGAAGACAACGGGCTAGCTAAGTCATGTGGGTAAAGATGTACACCTGCAGGTATAAAGCAT
Organism: Ampelocalamus luodianensis; assembly: GCA_036346255.1. Taxonomy (NCBI): domain Eukaryota; kingdom Viridiplantae; phylum Streptophyta; class Magnoliopsida; order Poales; family Poaceae; genus Ampelocalamus; species Ampelocalamus luodianensis. The sequence continues at coordinate 248,064 of JAYEVH010000555.1, forward strand.
TCGAATAGCCGTGTCCACGGTCATGGACGATAACTTGAATTGATATCACTGTATAGAAGTTTTGATTTCCAAAATGTGGTTTGGTTTATTTTCGGTTTGCATGAGGAATCATGCCTTTATCTTATTCACATTTAATGTATTTACTTACTGTTTTACTTTATTTTTGATTTATTAAATTGCTTTATCAAATGTTAGTCTTTGTAGGATAAGTGTATCGCTTATGCAAATTTGAACCTTTATACCTTCTGTTGTAACCTTATGCATGTAACAACTCTACTCCTTTGATTAGGTTCTAATAACCACTTTCTTTTATTAGTTTGTGTAAGACTTCTTTGAGTACCTTTTGTACTCAAGGTGCTACCACCTATTGTTGCAGGTGAGGATGGTTTTCTTTATGAAGTACCCGTTAGCGCCGATCAGGGTGATGCTAACGAGTAACGCTACTTCTTTCCTCCACGCAATTGCCTGCGGGTGGATGAGGCCTTTGGTGGACATTTTCCGTTCATTTTGCTTCCGCTGTATACTGTTAAAGTGACCAAGTCACTTAATATTGTAGTATTAATAGAATGATGTAACCTTATGTTTAATTATATCAATGTATGACTTGTATGTGTTTGATGCAATGTTGATGAAGGATATATATGCAATGGTCGTTGATCACAGGAACCATTGAGAATCATATATATCAGAATCACATTTCTTTGGATCACATCCTTTGGTTAAATTTATATCTTTAGCATGGTTTTTAATAAAGGGCGATCTTGTTCCTTCATTAATAATTGTGCTACAGTATGAATTTAATTAGTAACATTTCCAATAATCCTCACAAGATAGCTAGAGGAGAACACTACACCATCACACCCAACACTTCACTCTAACTTGGTTCATACAACAAAGAGGAAGGAGATGTCGAACTAGTCATTGAACTTCTACGCGAAGATGCGGTGGAAGAGCAAGTGGCTTGTCGAGAGGGCTAAACTATACCTGGATTGATCGATACCATCGGAGTTCCCACACCCATAATGATACGGCCATATTATCTATAACGAATGTTTCTGATTTTATTGTTTAACACTTGATCGAAACAATGGGCATGACATTATCAAGGCTTCTGTAGTGCATGAGGATGTCACGCATGATGTTCACAGCCAAGGAAAGAAAACTGCACGTATGCATGTTGTACTTGAGCGGTGCATGGAGTCAAGCCATGCATATACATGTGCATGCATGTTGTTGGGTGTGTTTGATCCAGGAGGAGGCCATGTAGTGCACGTCAAGGAGTTTGAGTTCCTTGAGTTTGACATTGGTACATTCAGGGAAGGCCACTTGGATTTGTTTGACAAAAAGTGATCATTTCGGCCATGAGATTACGTCTACATTTTATCTTTTCTTTGTGCAATCTTGGATGGAGCTACCAAGTTAAACTAAAGCCAATTCAATAAGGAGAGATGGCGCATTAGAAGTTAATTTTGAAATTACTTGCAATAGGATAGTTTAATCTATTTCCAGCAATTATAGTAGTTTAAATTTTGAATTAAAATAGGAGTTTGCAATAGGAGTTAACCTCAGTTACTATTCATGAGGATTGTTCACCAAAGCGATTCTTGTTCACGAGACTATATATTTAGGGTAGACCCCAAATTGTAAGCAAGTTAAAAGTTAGAATTGAAGAAAATACAAAAAAGTCACATGTTTATGTGGCGCATAATGAGTACCTGTGTTTTGAAAATTCCCATTTAGGGTTTTGTGATTGCGTGCATATTGGATGGAGGCTTTTCTTTCAAGATTAAGTGATTCCTTGTGGATCATCTCACCAATTCGTAGCATCCTCAATTGCTAACGGTTTGGTGTTGTTCTTTAGGTTTGATTTTTTCTCTCTTGGATTGATTCAACGTCAACCAAGTATTACTTGCTTTGGCGATACAGTTGTTCTTCCTTTTTGCTGAACCAAGGAGGAAAGCTAGGGTTTTGCTTCAATGACCTTCGAACACTAGAAACCTTACGTAGCTGACCCTATTGAAAAGGCACCAAACAAGCCCAGGAAAGCAGGGTGGTGGTGGAGGACCCCTGAACAAGAAGATGAGCATGACCGGTGGCGCGTGGTGACAAGGGGATGGCTCCTTCTATTGAGGCCAGCGGCCATCCTCTGACTCCGTCGCCGGGTGCAATCCATATCTAAGAGTTAGTTATGTTCAATTTGCATCTTAATTATTGATTTGGCCTTATGTTCTCCTATCCTAACATCATTTAATCGTCCGACCCTCTCATGAACATTGCTAACTTTAAGACTAGCTACCATACAGGTAGTCCCAAGACAAGGAAGAGACCAATTGGTCGCCAAGACTGGTTAGCTTTGTTCCAATCCACATTTTGTTATTCTAAAAAGCGCACATTTATCGTAGGTGTTTTCTAGTTTGTTCATTCGTGCATGCCTTTATTTCTAATGCACATAATCAAACCTTGCACACACCATGTAATTCACAATTAAATTATGAAGTCTTTCAAATTTTATTCATAAATATTTCATCTATTTTAAATTTTATTACCAAATATTTACGCCTATTTCAATTTTGTACTCTTTTTCCAAAGGAATCGGTTTGCAAATAATACAATCATGACAACAGCGCGGCAACCCTAAACAATACGAGGGCTGTTTGTGTTATTGCTCTGCATAAACTGCATTCCAAATTGCGTCAACCATCTCGCATTCTCTACTTCATATTTTATAATCTTTTCCATTTTGCATTCCAAACTACGCGGACATTTAAAGATATTATCAATAAACTTAGTGAATTCCACTAAAATTTGAAGTGAATGACCTACATATAAATATTTTAAAAAATTTCTAGCCCACGTGGCTAGTTTAATTTGTAACACCGTAGTTATTGGAAGCCAAGATGTTACCTAAAGGACTAACATACAACAACGATGTGGAATCATTTCAAACAATAGACAAATTAATCTCGAATAAAGATTAACATCTAATGGAACAAATGTAGGAATTTAATCTGAATTCATCGATGACTCACATTCTCTAAATATCCAAGTATATTGAGTCAATTAAGATATTCCTATCAATAATCTAATCAAGGATCACATGCAGTTACTGAATCAATTATAAACATAAAGAAGGATAACATACTCCATTTATTACAATCCAATATTTAACGAATGATCGGAAAGAACAAGTTCATATGATTAATAGTGAATAAGGTGAAGTGAAAGAAAGAATGTGAACTGAATGATGTGATCCACGTGACTAAGCCCTCCCATGCATGCCGTCTTCAATGGTTACCTAAAACAAATAAACACAGCAAGAATGAGTCCACGACTTAGCAAGTACAACAGAATAAAGCGAACCATGCTGAACTTGAACATATCAATCACGGTATAGAATGCGAATGTAGAAACGGATGAATACGAACATAACATCACGAATAGAATGCGAAGGTAGAATGGATGAAATCATATGAATAGGTGAAATGCATGAACTCCACATGCTTATACGGTATAGCGGTGACACACCGTCGGTGTTCACTAGGCACGCATTTAATAAAATCACGGGGATCTAAGGCCCGTATGAAGAAGCGTTTCATATGGGATCCAAATCGCCCACATTAGAATGATGGGTCTTACATGCCCATACTGGAATTGATAGGTCTTCTCATTCCACTACTGTGGATGAAACATGAACAATGAATGAATGAAATGAATTATGAATAAAGAAAGTCATCATCTCATTAAACATGGATTAAGGAACGTGAAAAGAACATGAAGCATTGAAACTACTCATGGATTATAGAAATAACAGTATGAACAACAATCACTCAGCATTCGTCAACAATAATAATCACAAGATACTTACCCATGTTGGAATGATGGGACTTCACTACCCTCTTCCGTGGTGAACATGAAAGAAGGAACGAATGAATATTTTGAATGTAAACATAGTATCAAAGAATCAAGGTATATCATTTATGAATAAAAATAAGAAATACCAAAATTACCCATTGCTTAATCATCAATTAAGTGGAACAAGCAACAAACAAGATAATTCAATTGTACTTGCCTTTCGAACTGCGATGCGTTAGGAGGTAAGGACCAAGCCACTAATCTCGAATTCCCTCCTCCTACACAAATTAATTACTTGAATAAGAAACAAAATGAATAGGACACTACTCGAAACGCTTAATCGCATCAACCTCAACCCAACGTTCACATGGTCGTTCTACCCAATCAACTTTGATGGACTAACGGGACGACAAACTGAACAACGATACTAAACAAAGCATAACTTTTGATGCGAGGCTCGAAGCGGGTGAGCTCGGATCCTATGGAAAAGATAACGAAAATATCCACATTAAACTAGTTGGGTGAATTCTTTAGTTCGGCCAAAATATAAGACTAACAATTTTATGAAAGTCTATTGTAGAATCTGCCTAGCAGAAAAAGACATCAGTCAAGAAATGATCATAACTTTTATTCTGCAAATCCAATTAGAGTGTTCTTTATCAATCATGAAAGCTAATGAGATTATGTACAAAAATCATTTCGGGCAACACTTTGTCATATTTTAATAAATACAATGTTATTAATTCTCGTTAGACTTTCGGAATGACAAAGAATTCATCATAACGTTTAAGCGTAACTCGAATTGAGTGATCTTTGCACCATTGAAAGCTAAGAATGAACCCCATATAACTCTAGGAGATGGGATCTTCAAATTGGTAACCTAAATACATGAAAATCATCGCGCAAGGTACTGGATAGAATTGATCTAATTGCACCAGGAAACCGATCTACTAAACGTAATCGAACTTGCATCTAATACAACTTAAACAGCGAGGAGAATCCAACGTTACCCTTGAAGAACCATATAACGTCGCTAATCAATCCCCCACGAAGAAGATCTTCCTCCCTTTCCCTTGTTCTGCCTTTCTTTCTCCTTCCCTCGCGAAGACAAGCAGAAGGAAGGATGAAGGGGCGCCATGGAGGGGCTGGTTAGGATGCGAAGGGCCAGCCAGGAAAGAATGGGGGAGGGTGATACTGTAGCACATATGGTAGTGGTAGCGCTACTGTAGCTACAGTGCGGGCTAGGGTTTTCCCCCTACTTTTATTCGTGGTCGGCGCCCTCATTTGCATCCTAGCCCAAGGCCTAAGGCCCAGGTTGCCGAAGAACTGTAGAAACCCTATTTTTCTTTTGTTTAATTCTCTTTTTGAACGATTTTTTCTGTATAATTAAACAGGGCATTACATAATTGGTGACAGTATCCTCTAGGCAATGCTCTATTGGCGATAAAGCTCTCCTGATGGCATTCCAATTGGCGACTAGATCCTGTCGCTAATTGGAATGACGATAGAAACTATTCTGTAATTTTTATTATTGTTTATTTTTGTAATTGTTTTTAAATAATATTATTTTATAAAATGTTGTGTATTTTGAATGGAAGAATATTGTTTAATTTTAAATTTTTGTCTAGCAAAATGTACATTATTATCATGTGGTTTAATTAATGCAAACATGGAAATCATATGACCAAAACATATTATCTCACTACCAGAAAACGGGTATTCCCTTACGGTTGAAAACCATCAGTAAAATGTAAAAAAAAAATGTTAGGTTTTAATTTGCTGACGGTTCCCCGTCAGGCAAAACCACTCGGCACTAGTGAAAAGGAAAATTAAATTTGGTGTGATTTACTTGTCATGGAAATTAAACACGGTGGTAATACGTCACGAAAACATGGATTTTCTAGAGGGTCAAGCGATCGACAAAATACATTTCACTAACGGTTACATCACCGTCAAGAAAATTAAAGCGGCGGTTTGTACGCGCCAGGAAAATAGATTTCATTAATTGTTCTAACACCATCAAGAAAATTAAACCTCACGGTTTGTCCCGCATGAGAAAATACATTGCACCGACTTTTTGTCACCGTCAATAAAATTAATCGACCCATCAAAAAATGTATTTAGTTATTGTGTGTGTGTTACGTCAATAAAATATAGGTTGACGGTTTCACTCGTCGACAAAATTGATTTCCATGACTAGCATTTTTGCAGTAGACATTGAATTTGTAGCAATCAACTTGCGAGATAAGCATTGATATCTGAATCTTATACATCCATGCATCATATAATCAAATCACAACACTGTCCTTGCATCAATCAAGAAACATATAATGAATGAACAAACATATAAAAAGTTCAGCTTTCATAAACAGTCCCTAGCCAATACATCATTCATGTTCACTAGCACAAGAATACTAATTCATAAACTTCACCTCCAGATTGGTTCATCCATCCAAAAGACATCTAAAGTCAAGTACCATCTACAAAAGTCACAAAAGTCTCCATTTCCATTATATTCAAGTTCAACTAGTCAAAAGAACTACAAGAGATCACTGAAAGTCACAGAATAGCAGTATGATTGTTGTCGCCATCAATGTCGCCACTGTAGTTGTCCCTTTCATGTACATCAGCGTTACCATCGACGGCACCGTCATCCAATTGTGAGCCCACATGGGAGGATCCAGTCCCAGTCTCTTGCTTATTTTACCTCTCATATGGGTACATCCAGTGGGCCAGGATAGGGCCTCCTAATCGAGCCACATAAGGAAGATGTATGATTAGATGTTTTATAGGATTAAAGAACCCAGGAAGAAATATTTTCTCTAGTTTGCATAGAAGCACTGCAACTTTCTGTTCTAGTGAGGTTATGTCATCCTTGCTAATCTCTTTAGCACACAACTTCTTATAGAAAAAACTGAGCTCAACCAAATATAGCCATATATTTTTAGAAAGGAAGGCATGGAATGCAACTGGTTGCAAATGTTCCATAAATATATGGAAGTCATGACTTTTGAGGCCAAATATCTTCCTTTGTAGAAGGTTAACACCTCGCCTAATATTGGATGCATATCCATCGGGAAATTTCAATTTTTGAAACTACTTAAGGATGATTGTTTTGTCATTCTTATTGATGCAAAAAGGTGCCCTTGGCTTGTGCCACTTCCCATTGTTCTTCAGCTCCAAGTGCATTGAAGGACTATGATAAATCTTAGCTAAATCTTGTATGGTCTTCATATTATCTTTGGTCTTATCGGGTATTTCAAAGCATGTGTTCCATATAGCTTCAGCTACATTTTTCTCATTATGCATCACATCAATGTTGTGTGAAGCTTTAATTTATTGAAGTATGAAAGTTGCCAAAGCAGCTTTTGTGGGTCCAATGGTGAAGTTTACAAAGTTTTCGTATCACCTACAAACTTGTCTATTTGGGCTTGACTTCCTCTCCCTTAAATGCCTAGGTGCCTCCTCAAGCACTACTATGTTCTTTTGAAATGCATTACCTTGGGTTCTGAATTCATGGTCTCTAGGTAGGAAGCGTCTATTCCAATCAAACTAGCAAGCCTTATGACCATTGCGGAGTTGAAATGCTTTACTGTCACATAAGCATTCTGGACGCGCAAGCGAACCATGTGTGCTCCAACCAGCAAACATACCATATGCATGGAAATCATGAACTGACCATAGATATGCTCCCTGCATTGTAAATTTTTGCTTAAGTGAAGCATCCCATGTTTGTACCCCCTCCCACAACTTGATAAGATCGTCAACTAAAGGTAGTATTAGAATATTTATTTTTCCCAGGATATTCAGGCCCGGGGATAACAAGGCCAAGGAATATGTACTCCGACTTCAATAGCATGCCCGGTGAAATATTTAATGGAACCACAAACACTGGCCAACATGAGTAAAGAGCAGCACCCAAACTAAATGGTGTGAAACCATCAGTTGCTATAGCAAGGAACATATTTCTAAGATCACTTGCAAAGTTTGGGAAGTCCTCGTCAAATTGTTGCCAAGCTTCCCTATCACATGGGTGCACCATCTTACCAGATGTTGACCGACTATGTGACTGCATTAGCTTTGTTGTCTCCTCGTGTGCATACAACCTTTGTAGTCTATCTATAATGGAGAGGTACCGTAATACTTTACGTGAGACTTTATTATGGCCTACCTCGTAGTGAGAGGTATCACATAAGTCACACTTGTCTTTATGCTCATTATCTTTCCAGTAAAATATGCAGTTATTATAGCACACATCAATTTTCACATATGGCATTTGGAGACCCTCTAAGAACTTTTTTGAACGGTAGAAGTCCTTGGACAACTTAGACTCTGGAGGCAAAAGTTCATGAATTATCTATAATACATCGTCATAGTGTGCAATTGATATATTGTCTTTGTAACTTCATAGCTAGCAAGCGAGCGACAATAGACAGACTTGAGTGTGTTGTGTTCTCATGCACTAGTTCATCAGCACTAGCAACCATTCTATAGAAAGCCTAGGTAGAGGCCGTTGGCTCCTCATCAATTCCTGGTGGATGGTCACCACCTAGGTCAATCAGCAGTTGTCCATCCGATTACATTCATTGATTTCCTTGTGATCTATTGAAGGGTCGTGTTCATCATGTGTTGTCCATGTTTGATAGTTTGACCTAAACCCATATTTACTCAAGTGCAACTCTACAATATGCTTATTGTGCCTAAAATACTTCCTGCACATTGCACATGGACACTTAATGGTGTCACCTTCAGCTACCTTAGGATTTGAGAATGCATGATCTAAGAATTGTGTAGTTTGTTCAATCCATTCATTTGAAGAAGCTTTATCATGCTGCTAGCCACTATATATCCATTCATGGTCTGCCATGAAATAGTTCTATGTGTGCACAACATGAATATATCAAGTCTGCCATGCAAAAGAGCCATGTCAGTGTCCACTCCCCCTCCCACATCCCATACAAAATTTCTTTAAAAACTAAAGAAATAAAATAGAAATAATCCCTTCCGAAATCAAAATCCCAACAAACTTTCCTCCTCATCTATATGTGCAACATTTAGGCATAATTTTTTTTTGTCAAACCATGCCTTCCTTAATAATGGTATAGTTGAACTAGTCTCCACATTTGATGTCGATGCAATTGGGTTGTTCTTAAAATAGAGCTACCACTATATGTGAGGCATTTAGGCATAAAAACTTTTGTCAAGCCATGTTTCACAAATAGAAAAAACTACTCCCAAAAAAGTTAAGAACATGTGCAAATTAATATGATTTGAAGACTTCACTTCCGTTCTTGGGTTGTTCATATAAATCCATGTCGATATTTTTCATGCGTAATTGATGCCAAATAGGATATGATAATTTTTTAAAAATATTTGGATCTGATGAGATTGTGACTTGTTAATTGCTTGACAAGTTGCATATATCAGATGAACACACTACACATTACAACAATCCACATGCATGTGTTGATCCACCACTCCACTTATAATCAAGGGAATCATTTATAACCAACCAAATCAAAGAACATTACAAGAACAAGTGTTCAAGTATCCAAATGAACGCACAAAAATATAGAAAGAAAATCCATACCACAGGGAACTCCTTGTTGCGGATGTGCAGATATGGGTATGCTTGGAACAGCACAAACAAAGAAGAAAGACAATACATCAGATTCAGACCATAGCTAATTCACACCCCAAGCTACCAAAGACAAGATCTGACTGGCGGCTCCTCATGGTAGAGGTGCCCCTTGGAGAGGGTGTACGCTGCCAGGAGGGTGCACGTCACCATCCCAACGTAGGTGATCTTCTCCCACTTGGCTATCTCATCTACGAGAGAGGATCAAAGGCAAAATTCAAACACAAATCAAGAACCGATGGGGATCCAAATCAAAAACTAACTGAAACAGTGAAAAGACAAAGGCGGGGTGGGGCGTCGGGACGGCGGGCCGGGACTGGGGAGGTGGGGCGGACCTAGGGAGGCATGGCAGAGTAGGAGGCGGCGGAGGCGGGCGATAGAGGCGGATCTGAGGGCATCAGGAGGTGGGCGAGCTAGGGCCGGGACACACGGGCGGAGTTGGGGTGTTGGGGTGGGCGGGGCGGGAGGTGGGGCGGATCTAGGAGGCTTAGCGGTGTAGGAGGCGGGCGGGGCAGGCGTCGAGCGGGGCTGGGCGTCGAGGCGAGGCTAGGCGGGAGGCAGGCGGGGCTGGGCGTCGGGGTGGGGTGACTGAGATGGGATGGAGGCGCGAGATGAGGAGGTGGGGACACAGGGTTGGCGAAGATGAGGTAGGCGAGTGGAAGGGGCGGAGGAGGTGGAGGATCGGAGGAGAGCATATCGATGGGTGTGGAGACGATTGCGGCTGCGCTGCTGTGTTGATTTTGGGGAGAGAATTGGGACTTAGGGATTTAGGGGTCTCAATTGCTTTGACGGTCTGCCTTCTCGCTTAGAAAAAATTACCTCCCGTGGCGCGCAGCAGGAATTCAGCGGGTGGGCTGGAGCAGAAATATTGTAATTTTCCTGATGGTGCATATAGACCGTCATAAAAATACATTATCCTGATGGGTAAATCTTATACCATCAACAAAATAGTTTATATCCTTGGCGGCTTTATGAGCCCGACAGGAAAACGTATTTTTGGGATGGTGAGACGTGGGTCTGTCACAAAAGATAGATATCCCTGACGTTCTTTGCGGGTCCATCAAAAAAAAAACCCGTGAGGGATTCCCCGTTTTCTGGTAGTGTCTGTCATAGATTTGCTTAGTTGGATGCATGCATGGACAATGGTAACTAAATCTGGTGCGTCTCAGGGACCTGGTGTGCTGAGTGATTTACCTAATGTGTGGATACATAGTCAGGATTTCCCACTTAACGGACAGCTAGCTCGAGCTGGACCAAGCATCACATTATTGCTTCTTTAGAGGTTCCTCGTGTTCAAGAACATGTGTCTGAGATTTACTTTAAGTATCAGATGTCATTTAGAACATTATTATCTCCAAATGTGTTTCATGCATGTGTTTTTCTTTCAAAAAATATTATATTGGAGATGTTGAGATTGATTTGTCCAAGCTAGGATGCATGACAAGAAGAAACAAATTAATTCAAGCCATGGTGCTTTCTAAATGACAATGTGTTCCAGGCAAGGTAGCTAGGTGAACTTTTGTTTCATTTTGGCTCGGCTTTGTAGGAGCTCTTTTTATTTTTTAATTCTTTTTTAAAAAATATTTTAAAGATAACATCTCTGTAACTTTATTTACAATCCTGATCCCTTTCATGATGCCGTAACCCGCAGCGTGACTAAACTATGCTGTCACGCTACCGACTGCGGTATGGTCAAATCTACCACGATAGCCCTCTGAACCAAGACGTGTTCGTTTTTGGGCTAAATCTTGTCACGCTAAGAGGAATGGTGTGACAGCACTCATTTGCCACGCTGAGGTCCGTGGCATGACGTGCTTTTGCCACGCCACGCGTTGTGGCATGGTCAAAGGGATCAGAATTAAAAATAAAATTAAAGAAAGGTTATCTTCAAAATATTTTTTTTAAAAAAAGATTAAATAAAAAAAAAACGTTCGCTTTGTAGTGGGCATGCACGCTAGCTCTAGCTAGAAAATATTGCTGGACAGATTACTATTTGGATATCGGATTAGTCGTTCGTAATTAAAGCGGTATTTCAATGAAACATAGTCCCAATAAAATGGAAAAGCATTTGCTCCAAATATCTGGAGTACAAGTGGCGTGGTGGAAGAATCCGGATCACATTCGAAAGGAATAATTTACGATGGCTTTTCAGCGAAGGCATGGATTGATGAGTCCGACTAATAATGCTGCCACACGTATATTTTCATTACGTCCACTGTTTAAGTTTTCAGTCTACTGTTCCACTGACCTTAGTAGGGAATCGAGCTAACTTATTCAGACCGCTAGTTCTTATTCTACTAGAAGTTACAAGTTCTATTCCCACTTGCGGCGGACCCAAGACTAAATGTTTAGGTATGGCAACATCACAAAACCTGGAGCAAGAGGATTACTCAGAACTAAAAGATGCGTTTTTATGAAGTGAAAAGTGATATGCACTGATCAACTGATGTCTGATGCACATCAACCCTACTCACTAAGTCACTTCACAGCAATTCAGTACACTAATGCAGTAATACTACGAATCTTACAAACTAACTACACCACTACAGCACTACTACTACTTCACTCACAAGCTTCATGAAAGGTCACGAGTATTTATACTCGAATTGAATCGATCGCTTCAGAAGTTTAGACCTGTTGTGCACTTTAGCCGAAGCTGGAAGTGCCTGCTCACTTACTCAGCCTATTGGGAGTCTGGACTCTGAGGACTGGAGTTGGCGCCGAGTGGGACAGGGCAGCCGAGAGCCACTCATGGACTGCCGGATGCCCAGACGCGCCCTCGCCGGCTCGCCCCTGGTCGGCTGCCACAATGGCTCCGCGCACCCTTGCCCAAGCCCGACCGCCTACGCCTCGTGCCCTCACGGCCTCGCCCGCTCTGCTCTCCCTCGCCCATCGCCGCACGCCTCCGAGTCGTGTCGTGGGCTCTTGTGGTTACTGGCTAGGGTTAGCGCATTAGCGGCCGCCGATCGGGGGCAGGACAGGATTACGAAGGACTAAGGAGTAGGACATGCCATACCATGCCTCCAATCTCCATTGCTTAGCTGGGCAGGCCAGTCACCGGTGGCAGTGTGCTGTGGACTTGTGGTTGGTTGGTGGCTGTGGGCTCGCTCATGTGGCATGTGGAATACTGGAATTGGAAATGGAAGCTCACAGCCCCCAGCCAGGCATGGCACAGCCTCGGCGCGACAGCGCTCGCTGCTCAGCATTTTAGTCTTCAGCAGCGTAGGAGTCCGGAGGAGAAGGGCGTTTGGCCGGCGCTTGGGAGAGGGGGGCAGGGTGGTCCGCACCGAAGAGGAGCTCAGGCGGCCGCCCGAGCTTTCCCAAAGGGAGGGTCCGCCCCTGCCCACTTGTGTATATTGGTACAAGACCTAGTGCTCTCGAAGATGTCTTATTTGTTAAAGTGCTCAGGTCATTGCCAGTAATCCATCATACACACGAACAAAAAGTAGATCAACACAAGATGATGTTCTGACAGCCTTCTCTCTTTATTAATTGGTCACAAAAGAAAACTACCTGCCCCTTATTTATAGTCCAAGGAGGTAAGCTATCACGATAGAATAAATGTCTGAAACTAAACTAGGTAATGGGTCTTCATGGGCTGTAGCCCCTAATTCGCCAGTTTCAGCAAAATGTCCACATATAAATTTTCCCTCAACTCTACCACTTGGATACTTTGCCAAACGTTTGCACTTAGGACTTATTAAAAACCCCTTTCCAAAGACCCATTAAGAAAAAAGGTAAGTAGAAATGAGTACATTGCTCGCATTCTCGCTGTTGCACGTGTTGCTTCATTGAAAACCTTCAATTGAGAAAATCGAGTGGGACAAAACTCAACTAAGGGAAAAAGAATACAACACCCTTTTCTCACAATGATGAATCAAGATAACATATCTCTCCATAAAAACAATACCTTGCGTCTCCTCATGCCTATACCATCTCAAAGATAGAAGCTAACAAGGCCTTACTAAAGCCCTATTTGGTAGAGCTCAACATTCTCATTTTCAGATCCTGCTCCTCACTCTCTGAGAATCCATTTCTCTGAGAATATGGAGTTGCCCCAGAAAGCATTTGGCTAGTAGGTTAGCTTCACAAACTATAAGAGAGAGGATTAGAGGGGAATAGACTATGCTACAACTCGTTGTAATACTTCTATTATATTTGTGTCTTACTTCTTTGTATTTGTACACAAATTATTGATTTTTAAAAAAATTCTTAAGAACATATGAATTTATATAAATGATACAAATTGTATTGCATCATTTTCAGATGTGCCCTATTTGGAGAGGAGTACTTACAAACTTGAAACTTTTACATCACAGCAATAAATGTGTGCTAACAAAATACTTTAGTATCATAGAAGTGTTCAAGCGATAATTGGGTGCTAGTACATACAGTATTCAAAGGATAAATGAGTGGTAATAACAAAAGGCTGCGAAATATCACAAGTAGTGTGTTCATCATCCAGATTGAGCAATTGCGGCGTTGATACGTCCGATGCATCATGAGAAATGGCATATTTTGCATATCTCGATGGTATTCGGGCATATCATTAGGATCCGATCGAACCTACAAATATGTGTGTCCAGTCAAAGTATGTTCACATATGAAGTTGTGGACTACCATGGTTCTTTGCAACAATATCATCTTTTGCTTGGACATGTGGTAGCTCGGCATCTTGAGAACAATTCTCCATTTCATCTTCCATACACCAAAGGACCTCTCAATTATGTTGCGACTACTTGAGTGCAATTGGTTGAATTTTTGTTTGTCACCACTTGGAGCAGCACCTCTCTGAAATTTAGGCAAGGCACGAGCACTCCAAGTAAATCAACTTGTAAATATTAGCAACAAATAAAATTACGTGTAACATAGAAGTGTCCACGACGACTGTCTTCGACCAGTGTCCACAACCACTGTCTATGACGGAAAATAATCCTATAGGACCTGATCCACAATTTCATCAATGTAGACCCATTTCACTACGTGACACGTGTCTTTTCACGAATCTCAAAGCTTGACATGCTGGTCTTCAGTATTTAATTCGTGAAAATTTACATCAGTGATTTATTGAGCTGTGCGCTTTGAGATTCGTGAAAAGACACGTGTCACGCGGTGGAATGGGTCTACACTGATGGAATTGTGGACCAGGTCCTATAGGATTATTTTTCGTCTATGACCAGTGTCCAGGACCACTGTCTTCGACCAGTGTCCATGACCACTGTCTTTGTCCAGTCGGTACTCGTAGCTACACTACTCAGAGCTTTCGACCACTTATGTAATACTCCAAATTAATTCGGAAGAGAATATTCGAATTAGGAGCGGGATCAAATAGAGAATAGTTTAATCAGCAGTTAGAGAGGGGGTTTTCAGCAAAATTGGGACAACCTGGGCCTCGGACCTTAGCCCAAGAGGCCCATGAGGGGCTGGCCACTATTAAAAGGAGGGGGAAAACCCTAATTTTCTACTGTAGCATGTGTGCTAAAGTACATGCCGCCACTGTAACACCACCATGGTGCCTCCTCCCCATGGCAGCCCTTGCCTCCATCTCTCGCTGCTATTGCCGGCCAAAGAAGGGAGAAGGAGAGAGGGGAGAAGAGAGGGAAGGGAAGGTTCGCGGGCTTCGTCGCGATCTATAGCGGTTCTTCAAGGGGTAACAAAGATCCTCCCTCATTGTATGTTTCGAATTTAAGGCGTATTTGAATTCGTTAGTAGATCGGTTGTTTAGATCCCAATCTGTCCAGAATTTTGAACGGCAATTTTCATGTATTTAGAAGCAGAATCTGGGGATCCACTCTCTTAGAGATATCTGGATTATGTCCTTAGCTTTCAGTGGCCGCCAAGAACTCCCAAATCTGATTAACGGTTAGGGAGATATGAATTTTTTAGTGTCACTGTCCTGCTGTTCTGTCAGCATCCGGACAGTTTGTAGAAAACTGGGTTAAGACGTTAGTTAAAGAAGAAATCAGAGGATCTCGATATAACAAAAAATGTATATAATCTTCCTACCTTTTCATAAAGCTAAAGAACGCAAGATTTGGACTTTCGTAGCAAAAGTTATGGTGGTTTTAGTGTACTGTCCAGAGAACCTGACGTGAATACTGATGTCTTTTAATTTGGGTTGGTAGGAGTATTAGATGGCCGAATCAGGAAGGCCCACCAACTAGGTTTAGTTGAGGAAATTGATAACCTTTCAAGGAAGTCCAAAATCACCTCATTTGGACTCTTGTACTAAAAGATATGAATTTTAGAACATGACTGTCCACAAAGGGGACAACACATCATTTAGGAATTGGAGTTGGGTTTGTGATAAAAGAACTTTTGCGAGTTCGTGTTTGCTTTTATAGTTTTTTTGATCTATTACTGTTGTCTTAGTATGTTTTTAATGAATTTAGAAGGGGTACTGGTCACAGAGGCAGCACCCTCTTCACATCCTCTGTTCTCGCGCGGTTAAGACAAGTACTCTGTTTGCTGAGTAAATATGAATGGTTTGACAGTGCATGCTAGTATTTGATATATATTAGATGTGTTTGATTGATAGTGTGATATGCTGGTTAAAGATGATGAATGCTTATGATACATGCTAGTATTTGATATATATTAGCTGTGTTTGATTGGGAGTGTGATAAGCTAGTTAAGGATGATGAATGCTTATGCTACGAATGATTGTTATTCATGTATGGTGTTGATGTTGATTATGCTTATCGCAAAACTGTAATTGTTCATGTGCATTGTGAGCATACATAAGACCTAGTTACGTGGTGATCGGAATGCACATTTGAGGTCCCGTCATGCGGATGACGGGCTTGAGGTCCCCACTTTCGAGGAATGTGGGCATTGAGAGAGGTCCCCATCATGAAAGCGATGGCCCCACACTTGTGGAGTGTGGGCTTGAGGTCCCTTTACTTGCGAGTATTGGGCAATTGGTCCTGCGCTTGCGAGCACGGGCATGGGTGCAGTGGCGGCGATTGCATACTCGCGACATGTGTAATGCGCAAAAAGTGGAAAGAGAAAAGATGCATTGCACATCTGCATTCATACATCATGAGATATGTTTCTGTGCAAAGTTTTAGAATTGAATGTTGGTGCTGTAATTGTGAAAGTAATGTTTTATTTTTGGTACTTGCCGAGTCTTTGGGCTCACTCTTCCTTTTGTTGTGTTTTAGGTACCTTTGCAAGAACGATATGCATGTGAAGGAGTAGACCTGAGTTGGATATACACACTGCCACGCATCATTAAAAGTTGATAAAATTTCAGAATGTCCATTAACAAATAAGCAAACTGCTTAAGTATTGGTTGTGGATATGCTTCATGCATCGGGGTTTTTTTTGTAATAATGATGAATAACATATTTTGGAACCCTTGAATATGTTTTAACTGATTAGCATGTCCTTAATGCTTAGTGATGATATTGGATGTTGAAAGATTTAGTTTTTATATTCTTATTTCTGTTGGAACCTCCGTATAGTCAACTATACAAGGGAGGTTCTGCCGAAATTTAGTAAAATTATCCTAGTTTAGATTTGTTTATTGCTTCGTTAGTACCATTCCAGGCTCATGTTGGGCTGGAGTGTTACAGTTGGTATCAGAGCGGGCTGTAGGTCCATGGTTTTTGAATCATTAAATTTGACACACAAAGCACAGTAGTTGGGAATGGGTTTTTGCATTGCATTTACGTTTCTGTTGTGTTGTATTGATGATCCATGTTATGAGATGATCTGGTATATCTATATTTTAATACTATAGTTATTATGTGTGGGGATAACCCATGTTGAGTGGTTGAGGTCGTGGTTGTGGCCCTGGCTATACCAGGTTACACCACCGTTCGCGGTATGAGAATAGGGAAGTGATTACCTCAGATATCTTATTACAGGTGTTGATATTGAGTATCTTTAGAGGAGTTTGTTCTCTTCCTTGAATTTGAATTTGGTCAACTCTTATCCGGTTGTGATTGATGAGTTTCTCTTGGGTTATTAGTTCATTGCGATTGATGGGTTGCTTTGAAAAATATTGGTGTGTTTCCATTGGCTTAATTTGTCCCATAAATCAATTATTGTTTTCCCAACCGTTGAGTTATTCTCGCGATTGGTGAACTTTGCTAATTGTCAAGATTGACCTTTGTATTGGAGTTTTGTCTTTCTTATTGGAAAACTTGACCTATTTATTCGCTTGATGTTTTTGGTTAATGAAAGTTTCCTTTTGCAAGTCCTTTAGTACATGAAGGCTTTGACTCAATGTATCTCTCTTGGGTATTTTGAGTGTTGAAGATTAATGGTTCTTTTTATAGGAAAAGATGTTAAACCCTTTAGCGATATTTTGTCTTGGTTAAGTGAGAAGTTATAATCAAAGCAATTAATAGATATGATATAGGTTATCAGGTTAGGTCTGTAGTGTGTGCATGATCGATCATAACTAAGATCCTTAAAAGAAAAGTTGATAAATTTGAAAGTGTCTTGTAGTAGTTCTTGATGAGCCGTGATTAAGAGTACACTATACCTAATTGTAATTAATAAAGTTAATAAAAAGTGTGGAACATTGATGAATTGAGTTGATCATTAAGAGTGATACATTTGGTAAACTTTTTTGGTAAATTGGATTAACGGATCTCAATGGATTAATCTAACTGTTTGGGATGGTTAAGTTCAAAAGGAGTTAGATTATTGTTTTAGTGGATATTAATCGTGGAGTAACCTTTGGTGGATACTTAGCGATTATATGTAATTGCTAGGTGCAATTATTGTCTATTAAAGGTTGGTGTTGAGCATCACTAAGAGATAAACTGATGGGATTTAATGGATGAACAATGTTTACGTGATGGTAGAATTATCGGATAATAGTATGTCTTTGATGGAAGGGTCGTGGAATAACCTTTTAAATTGTGTAGTCGGTACCCTCTAAAATAGAGTGGTTGTTGTAGTGAGGTTGTAAGAATTTGGTATACCCTCAATTGAGGATGAGATGATAAGGGGGCATGTAACAGTTTGGTAAGCCTTTGGGGGCTTAATAAAAGGAAGAGTTGACGATAACGAGTCTTGTTAAGGGTAGATTATTCTTGATGTTAGTAAGATTGTCCACAAGAGATTCTGACTCGTCGTAGGGGTGATGATTCTTCTAGAGAGAAAGTAAGTTAATTGTCTTTTGTAATATCAGTCAAATGAAATGTTTGGAGTCTGTATTCGTGGACTTTTGGGAGTTCATGATTTAGGTAGTAGATTGAATTAATTGAGCAATGTGACGTTTGGAAAGGTTCTGATTGGTTCCTAAGTGGTTAATGTGATTTGGTTTTAAAGGGCATTTCTGGTTTGTGTTAGCAAGTAATGTTGTAATCAAAGAAAATTGCTTTCTTTGTTAATGAAAAATGTGTACCATAAGTATTGAAGGTTGGAGTTAAGTTTGGTAATTTGCAACCTTCCTGTTCTTACAGCTTAAGAGTTTCTTGGGTTTTCCATAGCAGTGTTTTATTTTGATTCTTGGAGGTTGAAAGTTCCTTCTTGTGGGACATGTGCCCTCATCAGCAGACTTGTAATTTTGTTTTTAGAGATCATTTCCTTTGACTGTTTCTCTTGGTCTCGTGCTCACTCCGAGGGGCAACGTTTTCTTGTGTGTTGAAACTTGTATTAGTTTGTCTCTTCCTTTTTGAGAAAGGAATTAACCAACTTGTGTTGCTGAGTCTTCTAAAGTGTAATTTGGCAACTGGTTGGTGGTGGACAAGTATATGATAGTGGTGAAATTTTGGGAACCAAGCTATTTGAAGAGCAGTAGACAGTGGATTGGTTTTGACCTTTAACACCTAGAGAGGATTCGATGGAATGTTTTGGCAATGAAATAAAATTGATTAGTGTTACAACTAGTGGAACCTATGGTGAGTTATGATACAATAACCTTTGTCTATGTTGGAATGTTTGAGTTAACGAAAGTATGGACTCTTGACAAATTTATTAGAGTGTTGCAATTGGATACTTAATAATATTGTGTAGAAGAGTTTTGATGGTGAAGTTAATGAGAGTAGCAGTGTAGAGAAATCTATTAGTCGTGTTAATTAATGAGATAGCAGGGATTGTTGAGATATTGTGAAGTATGACTTGGCCTCAGTGATTAACCCTATGGGAGTTAGATTATCTCTAAAGATAGCGTGGTCAAGAATATTTTTTTATTGATGTTAGTGACTGAGTACGTTTGAATCTTGATCAATTAGTTAAAGTATGCTGAATGAGTATATGGTGGCCGTGTAGCTGAATTGGATTGATATGGGTTAGAGAATGTCTAAGGTTGGTGAAATGAATCGCTTTAGGTGGTATTTGTTTAATGAGGAATGTTGATATTAATAACTGAGGTTATTGTTGAGCTGTGTGAAATTTTAGTAAACGAATTTGAGGACTTTCTATCAATTATACTAGAAATTCAAGGTAAGAGTCGGAGGTTACATTTGGGGCTTTGCATGTTATGCCAGGACCATGGAGACCCAATACTATGTGTAGAGGAGGATGAACAGAAGCGAATTTTGAATAGTGTGTTGATTTTTGATAGAATACTTTGGGTAAAGAAGATGAGTGTGAATGTGGTGAGTTTCACATTGATTATCTATAAAAGATGAAGGTGACGTGATTGTGGAGAAAAGCTATATTGAGATGTGTTGGGAATTATTTGTCAAAGTAATTCCTTTAGTAGAGAAGTTGATCAGAGTATGTTATTATGAATTGGAAGAGTATCTCTACATAGGTGTGGATCTTGCGTACAGTTTGAGCATAGCTTTGAGATGGTCAAATTAAAAGAAACGATTTAGTGTGTTATGCGATGATTTGGAATCTCATGGTTTAAGAGAAAGTTAAATTCTTAAAGAAAGTTTGAGAAAAAGGTTGTATTCTCGAATGATGAATTATTCTCTTAGTTTTTATTTGAGCTTGTCCCTAAGTCAGATGCCAAATTATAAATAGAGTTGTTTCTTTTTGGTATGCGTGGTTCTTTTCGGTTAAGACAAAGAAAGGAAATGGTTGTATTGGGCATACAAGTGATTTTGCCTTTGGCTTTTGTGGTGTTCATTAGCAAACTGCCTACTTGAAAAGTGGAAGAGTTTCATGACGAATCTTTTGGATTTTGGATTTAACTCTTTTAGTAAGGATTTGGTAATGTGTGTTGTGGTGATACCCTTTTATTTTCAGCTGGGTTCTGTTTTTAAAATAGTTTATTTTAAAACAAGTTCTGTTGTGCCTCCCGGGTTAAAGGAGGTGCTTATTGTCAAAGTGAAGAGATCAAATGATACAAGGAACAAGAGTTCTATGTGTTATGCACAGGTTTTGTGGTTTGGTACCAAAGGGAATGTTGGCCCAAGGTACATTGGTTGTTTCTGGAAGTTGCGGAGATTTGGGAGATAGCGTATCACTAGGACCATTTGGAGTCCTAGCGTGTAGCACGGAATGTTTTGTATGACCTATTGTCGAGGGAGTATTGGAGAAATCTGGAGGGTAAAGTTTCCTTAGAACAGTTGACCCACGGGTAAGACCGTGCCTTCGAGACGTGTTTGTCGAGTGACTCTTGAAAGGTTGGGACAAGTAGTAAGGTGTAACGCGTCAGTACGTCAAGGTGTTTTTGTTGCAGTAGACCGAGAGAGTGGCCACCTGGGAATTTGAGTCTCGCATGCGCGAGCAATATCCGGAGTTATTCACAGTAGGTTCGTGGCAATGTTAATAAGTTTTAGCTGTGATCATCTCTTTGGCGTAAACGTGGTTTTAATTCGGGGTCGAATTCAGTTTAAGGGGGTAGAATGTAATACTCCAAATTAATTCGGAAGAGAATATTTGAATTAGAAGCGGGATCAAATAGAGAATAGTTTAATTAGCAGTTAGAGAGTGGGTTTTCAACATAATTGGGACAACCTGGGCCTCGGGCCTTAGCCCAAGAAGCCCATGAGGGGTTGGCCACTATTAAAAGGAGGGGGAAAACCCTAATTTTCTACTGTAGCATACGTGCTACAGTACACACTGCCACTGTAGCACCACCATGGTGCCTCCTCCCCATGGCAGCCCTTGCCTCCATCTCTCGCTGCTATTGCCGGCCAAAGAAGGGAGAAGGAGAGAGGGGAGAAGAGAGGGAAGGTTCGCGGGCTTCATCGCGATCTACAGCGGTTCTTCAAGGGGTAACGAAGATCCTCCCTCATTGTATGTTTCGAATTTAAGGCGTATTTGAATTCGTTAGTAGATCGGTTGTTTAGATCCCAATCAGTCTAGAATTTTGAACGGCGGTTTTCATGTATTTAGAAGCAAAATCTAGGTATCCACTCTCTTAGAGATATCTGGTTTATGTCCTTAGCTTTCAGTGTCTGCCAAGAACACCAAAATCTGATTAACGGTGAGGGAGATATGAATTTTTTAGTGTCACTCTGTCCTGCTATTATGTCAGCATCCGGACAGTTTGTAGAAAACTGGGTTAAGACGTTAGTTAAATAAGAAATCAGAGGATCTCGATATAACGAAAAATGTAGATAATTTCCATACCTTTTCAGAGAGCTGAAGATCGCAAGATTCAGACTTCCGTACCAAAAGTTATGGTGGTTTAGTGTACTGTTGAGAGAACCCGACGGGAATACTGATGTCTTTTAATTTGGCTTGGTAGGGGTATTAGATGGCAGAATCAGGAAGGCCCACCAACTAGGTTTAGTTGAGAAAATTGATATCCTTTCAAGGAAGTCCAAAATCACCTCATTTGGACTCTTGTATTAAAATATATGAATTTTAGAACATGACTGTCCACAGAGTAGAGAGCACAACATTTAGAAATTGGAGTTGGGTTTGTGATAAAAGAACTTTTGCGAGTTCGTGTTTGCTTTTATAGTTTGTTTGATCCATTACTGTTGTCTTAGTATGTTTCTAATGAATTTAGGAGGGGTACTGGTCCCAGAGGCGGCACCCTCTTCACATCCTCCGTTCCCACGCGGTTAAGGCAAGTACTCTGTTTAGTAGAGTAAATATGAATGTTTTGACAGTGCATGCTAGTATTTGATATATATTAGCTATGTTTGATTGATAGTGTAATATGCTGGTTAAATATGATGAATGCTTATGTTACATGATAGTATTTGATATATTTTAGCTGTGTTTGATTGATAGTGTGATATGCTAGTTAAAGATGATGAATGCTTATGATACATGCTAGTATTTGATATATATTAGCTGTGTTTGATTGGGAGTGTGATAAGCTGGCTAAGGATGATGAATGCTTATGCTACGAATGATTGTTATTCATGTATGGTGCTGATGTTGATTATGCTTATCGCAAAACTGTAATTGTTCATGTGCTTGTGAGAGCATACATAAGACCTGGTCACATGGTGATCAGGAATGCACATTTGAGGTCCTCGTCATGTAGATGATAGGCTTGAGGTCCCCACTTTCGTGGAATATGGGCATTGAGGAGAGGTCCCCATCATGAAAACGATAGGCTTATGGTCCCCACACTTGTGGAGTGTGGACTTGAGGTCCCCTTTACTTGCGGAGTATTGGGCAATTGGTCCTTGCGCTTGCGAGCACAAGCATGGGTACGCAGCGACGGTTGCATACTCCGCATTACCGGTGTAATGCGCAAAAGAGTGGAAAAGAGAAAAGATGCATTGCACATCTGCATTCATACATCATGAGATATATTTCCGTGCAAAGTTTTAGAATTGAATGTTGGTGCTGTAATTGTGAAGTTAATATTTTATTTTTGGTACTTGCTGAGTCGTTGGGCTCACTCTTGCTTTTGTTGTGTTTTAGGTACCTTTGCAAGAACGACATGCATGGGAGGGAGTAGACCTGAGTTGGATACACACACTGCCACACATCATTAAAAGTTGATAAAATTTCAGAATGTCCATTAATAAAAAAGAAAACTGCTTAAGTATTGGTTATGGATATGCTTCATGCATCGGTTTTTTTTTTTTGTAATAATGATGAATAACATATTTTGGAACCCTTGAATATGTTTTAACTGATTAGCATGTCCTTAATACTTAGTGATGATATTGGATGTTGAAAGATTTAGTTTTGATATTCTTATTTTTGTTGGAACCTCCATATAGTCAACTATCAAGGGAGGTTCTGCCGAAATTTAGTAAAATTATCCTAGTTTAGATTTGTTTATTGCTTCGTTAGTACCATTCCAGGCTCATGTTGGGCTGGGGTGTTACAACTTAGCACTCGAAGCCTTCGACCACTTGGTACTCGTAGCTACAGTACTCGAAGCCTTCAACCACCCGGTACTCGTAGCTACAGTACTTGGAGCCTTCGACCACTCAGTACTCGTAGTTACATTACTCGGAGACTTCGACCACTTGGTAGTGAGATGTAGTCGAATGAGTAGAAGCTGGACCATATTGCGTCTCCAAGAAATTATAGCTGGCATCGAATACGCATATGAGGAAGGAGAACCAACAGCTGGAGACATGAACCACACGTTCTCCTTCTCAACTAAAAAGACCACCAAATAAACAGAAGAAGTCTATACCTTGGTACTAGGTTAGTGAGACATTAACTAGGAAAATAGTACCGAGACACACGACTAGCAAGAATAGCAGTAGATGATCCAAAGCTCATAAAAGCATATAATCAACAATTCAGAGCATAAGCATAAAGATAGACAAATCAATTGCAACACATGCTATCCAAGATATGATAAAGCTCAAAATATCCTTAATCCATAACAAGGCACAATACCATGTGAGCATAGAATATGTCAAGAACAGATCATGGATAATGTATGCTAACATGGATATCAAGTAAGCATATGGATACAAAAAGAAAAACAATCAACAAGAGCAAGATAATAAATATATCAAAACAGCACAAGCTCATGATGACAAAACCAAGCTCATACATCCATGGAAATAATAAACAACAAACTAATATATGGATACATAAGCAAGGTACTAGCAAAGGCATGATGAAGGATATCATAATAGTAACACATGCTGATATAATACAAGTGAGCAAAAAGACAAGCACAACACGCCAAAAATGAATAATTATGAAGGTAAAGGCATGAAGGTGTAAGATAGCTCACAAAATAGGTGAAGACATTGATCATGAAAGCACATGCCTCTTGGAGGCCATCATGGGGATGGAGAACCACCAGTGTCCCAATCACGTGATGAAGCAAAAGACTGGAACCTTTCAAGTCCATGTTCTCCAATCCACGTTCATGGTACCTACACACGAAAAAAGCAAGATGTCCAAGTTTTGGATCCCAAAAGGTTAGAAAGTAAATACTTGTTAACCCAAACCTTGGACACACAGCTACTCGAAGCAATTGAACCATTATATGAGTTAACATGATGCAAATGATGGTCCATGCAAGAAGATCCAACACCATCCTTGAAGGCACACCGTGATTGGACAACTCCATAAGGAAAACGAGGTTCATCTCTAGAAAAACAGCGATGACCTTGCTTGAAAGCACCATGATGAGAACAAACAAAAGCACCAAAGGAACTCACACATCCTCGCTGTGAGTATGTACCTCGATGAATAAAATGAGATCCACCTCTTGGGAAATGACGAAAATCCTGCCTCGGGACAGCTCGTGGGCCAAAACCAAAGCCACGTAAATCGAGTCCACGATGCTGTCCAACACTACTAGAAAAGCTGTCAAAGAAGCCATCAACAGAGCGAGTCCACGTGTTAGGCTCCTTAGTGTGCAAGTCATGAGAAAGACTATTCTCACTAGGAGACTTAAAAGCATGAGCTCAACGCATGTGTTTTGCACGCCAAAAATAGAAATCCACAAGGTGCCCATCCTTCTCACAAAACATGCAATGGTGTAAAGGTCTACTAGGAGACAAGGTCTGAGAAGACGAAGCACCATTGTCGCTCAAAGAAGAAATCCTTTGGGACAAGCTAGAAGAACCAACATCATAACTCGCCGTCATGTCGGCACTAGGCTCACACATGCCATGAGATGAGAAATGTCTGTCCCTAAAAGCTCGATGACACATTCGACGCCAGTGTTTGACACAATGGAATCAAAACTCAACAATGTGTCCATCTTTCTTACAAAAGGTGCAATGATACTTCTCTTTGGGAGATATAGTATCATTTGAGGAAGAAGCACTCTTTTCTTTAGAAATCCCTTGGACAACACAAGAAGAGTCACAAAGAGTCGTACTTGCCAAGAAAGAGCTACTCAAAGCAATGGCACAAATACTTGAAGGATCGCGGCAAGGCTACGATAGCACAAACAAAATTTTTACCGCGCAACCAAGGAACCACCGCAAGTAATAGATCACGAGATTACCACTAGACGCGCCGACTCGTAGCGGAAGTAGAGTCGATGTAGCGAGTTGATGCAGTCGTAGTCGTACTTGCTGCGCATCTTCTCCTCCTACTCTGACGAACGTCGCAAGTTCTCCTCCAGCTCCTGAGGTCGTCGTGAGTTGCGGATCATCCTTAGTGCTGATGCTTCGCAACAACACCTCCAAGGTATCCACACGTGCAGGCAGGACACCACGCGCAGGAGTGCTAGCGCCGACGGCGTGGTTGAGGAGAGCGTGGCTATTAGGGTTTGGGATTTTCCGATCGATCACTTCACCCCATGCCACCACCTCTCTAAATATAGGCATCCATAATGGGTTCCAACGAAGGCCCATTAGGAACTCGTGGCCTATAAGAATTGGATCTCCATCCAAATCAAATCCTTGCCCTTTAAGTGTGTGACCCTATAGGTTCGTGTGTAATCGGTTGTGACTCGAAACTCTTTCCGATCACGAGTCGTTAGCGGTACCTAGCAGCACATAACGATTCCCGAACACACACGTAGAATATATCGGACGAACCTTAATGCAATATGATCTACGACGAGTCCTTATCACTTACGACCGGTTCGTACTTAGTCACGACCGATTCATAATCGATTACAACCATTCGTAACTCCTTACGACCGATTAGTATCTAACTACGACGGTTTGCAACTCCTTACGACCGGTTGGTGATTATGTTCGAGTAGTCTTCGACCAGGTCGTATCTCCATACGACCGACGATCTACGACCTCGGCAACTGAACGACCTGCTTATGTATTCTCCCTTTGCCTCACGACATCTGGTTGAACTCCAGGTGAGATAATATGTCATCCATGGACTGTTCAATACTTTCTCGATCAAGTGTCGAATAACTTCGTGTGGTCGACACTTCGACCACTAGTGGCATGGCCATGCACTTTCTTTATTCGACTACAACGAGGGGCCCAGAGACATCTCTCCGTTATGTTAGGAGGGAAAATCCCATATCCGATCAGTCACATTCCTCCACATGTTTCATAGCATACCCAAAGCTACCTTTATAACTACCCGTTTCGGAGTAGCGTTTGGCAACCCCTAAGAGTGTTATTACGCATGTAGGAAACCATGCTGATCTCAGGTCTAAGGATTATACATCATCATTGCTTGAGACCAACTAACGACACATAGAATCATAACAATCTCAATAGTGTCTCAAGGTGGGTCTTATCCAACACTATGTTCTCTAACATGTGTCCACATTATTAATTCGATATCTCTATATCCATGACCGGTGAAACATAGTCATCAATCAATACATGTACTAGTCGTGGAGTCACTGGTGTTCCGACCATTGACATTCGACTAGGGATACTTTTAGAACGACATCATATAAGATAAAGAGTTTCACCAACAAGTCACATACTCATTGATCTATATAACTGATGATTCATTCAAGGAACAAGATAACATATTATCAAAAGTTATGAACATAATGAAATACAATCATCTCTATGATTGCCTCTAGGGCATATTTCCAACAGTCTCCCACTTGCACTAGAGTCAATCATTTAAGTATCTAATACCGATAGCTCTTGTGTGCGCCTCATGCTTTGGCTGTGTGAGAGGCTTAGTCAACGGATCAGCAACATTTAAATTCGTATGAATTTTGCATATCTTAACATCTCCTCTATCCACCAATTCGCAAATAAGGTGGTAACGCCTGAGTATATGCTTGGACTTCTGATGGGATCTAGGCTCCTTAGCCTGCGCAATGGCTCCATTATTGTCACAATAGAGATCCATTGGGCCCAAGGCACTCAGAACCATACCCAATTCAGTAATGAAATTCCTTATCCAAACACCTTCCTTCGCAGCTTCAGAAGCCGCAATGTACTCGGCCTCCGTCGTAGAATCAAGACACCGTCCCTTGCTTGGAACTTTTCCACTTCATCGCTCCTCCATTCAAAATGAACACATAACAGATTGCGAACGATAATCATCTTTGTCGGTTTGGAAGCTTGCATCGGTGTAACCATTTACAACGAGCTCTCCATTACCGCCATAAACTAGGAACACATCCTTAGTCCTTCTCAAGTACTTAAGAATGTTTTTCACAGCTGTCCAGTGACCTTCACCGGGATTAGCTTGGTATCTACTCGTAACACTTAGAGCATATGATACATCTGGTCGAGTACATATCATGGCGTACATGATGGATCCAATAGCTGAAGCATATGGAATACCATTCATACGGTCTCGCTCATCAGTTGTCGAAGGACACCGACTCTTGCTAAGACTTATGCCATGTGACATAGGCAATAACCCTTTCTTGGCATCTGCATCATTTGAACCGAATCAACATCTTGTCAATATAAGTACTTTGGCATAATCCAATTAGCCTTCTTGACCTATCTCTATAGATCTTTATCCTAAGATATATCTTGCCTCTCCTAGGTCCTTCATAGAAAAACTATTTTCAATGATACCTTAATGATTCAAACATTGGAATGTCATTCCCGATCAATAATATATCATCTACATATAGGATCGAATAACGAGTGCGCTCCCACTAACCTTCATGTAAACACATGGTTCTTCTTTATTCTTGTGAAACCAAACCTTTTGATCTCCTCATCAAAGCGTATATTCCAACTCCGAGATGCTTGCTTCAACCCATAAATGGGCTTTTGAAGTTTGCATACTTTACTAGCATTCTTTGGATCGACAAAACCTTGGTTGTGTCATGTACACATCTTCACTTAGGTTTCCATTAAGGAAAGCGTTTTGACATCCATTTGCCATATCTCATAGTCGAAATATGCGACAATAGCTAGAATGATCCGTATAGATTTAAGCATCGCTACGGTGAGAAAGTCTCATCGTAGTCAACCCCTTGAACTTGTCGAAACCCTTTGCGACTAGTCGAGCTTTATGAATGTAAACATTTCCATCCATATCAATCTTTTCTTATAGATCCATTTGCACTCAATGGTTTTAACACCATCAAGAGGATCGACCGGGTTCCAAACCCGATTGTCACTCATGGAGTCTATCTCGGACTTCATGGCTTCAAGCCATCTCTCGTAGTGCGGGTCCATCATCGCTTCCTCATACGACTTAGGCTCATCATTATTCAACAATAATACATCATGTCCATACCTTATAGGTAATTGGCGTGGCCTTTTAGATCTCGTGGGGTGATGCCTCATCTGATTTCAACAACAATTTGTTCATCTGTAGAGGTTCAAGAGGAGTTGAAACATTTTGAGATGTTTCTCGAATTTCTTCGAGTTGCACCTTTCTCCCATCGACTTCTTTTGAAAGAAACTCTTTCTCCAAAAGACACCATTTGGGCAACAAAACTTTGCCCTCTTCCTTGTTGTAGAAGTAGTATCCTTTGGTTTCCTAGGATATCCTATAAAGAAGCATTTATCAGACTTGGGTGTGAGTTTATCAGACGTCAAACGTTTAACATAGACATCACATCCCCAAATCCTTAGAAAAGACAAACTAGGACTCTTCCCAGTCCACATCTCATATGGTGTCTTATCTACTGATTTTGATGGTAATTTATTTAAAGTGAAAGCGGCAGTTTCAAGAGCGTAACCCCAAAAATACAATGGCAGATCAGATTGGCTCATCATCGATCGAACCATGTCCAACAAAGTCCGATTACGCCGCTCGGACACCCTATTCCATTGTGGAGTGCCTGGTGGTGTAAGCTGTGGAACAATTCCACATTGTTTCAAATGATCACCAAATTCATGGCTCAAAAATTCACCTCCACGATCAGATCGTAGGGATTTGATTGTCTTGCCAAGTTGATTGTGTACCTCACTCTGGAACTGCTTGAACTTTTCAATGGATTCCGACTTGTGCCTCATTAAGTAGACATATCCATATCTACTATAGTCATCGGTGAAGGTAATGAAATCACGAAAACCACCTCTAGTTGTCGTGCTCATTGGTCCACACACATCGGTATGTACAGTGCCAAGCTGGTGGACGCCCTCTCAACTCGACCGGTGAAAGGGTCTTGGTCATTTTCCGAGTAGGCAAGATTCGCACGTTTCAAATGATTCCAAATCAAATGAGTTTAGAATTCCATCATCATGGAGCTTCTTCATACGTTTCTCACTTATGTGACCCAAACGACAATGTCAAATAAAAGTGGAATTCATGTTATTAGGCCTAAGCCTTTTCGCATTAATATTATAGACGGGTGCAACATCAAGATTTAAAATAAACAACCCATTCAAGACAGGTGCATAGCCATAAAACACTTCATTCAAAAATATAGAATAACCATTGTTCTCAATAATGAATTTATAACCCTCTGCCATCAAACATGAGGCAGAGATAATGTTTCTACTCATGGTTGGAACGTAATAACAATTATTTAATTCCATAATAAATCCCGAAGGAAAAAGTAATGGCAAGGTCCCGACGGCTAATGCAACAACCCTTGCTTTATTCCCGACGCGTAGATCCATTTCGCCTCTTGCAACTCTCCTAATCCTTGTTAGACTCGCATCGAATTGCAAATATGAGCAAGCGATCCGGTATCAAATACCCATGAGTTAATGAAGAATCAGCAAGAAAAACATCTATAACATTAATACACAAGTGGAAGGTTTAGTCCCACCATTCTTTTCGGATCGGCCGGTATTTCTTGCGGTTCCTCTTCCAATGTCCTAGCTCTTTGCAAGTAAAGCATTCATTCTCTTGAGTCGGGCGGACTTAGTCTTGGGCTTAGGCTTGTTGGTTTGGATCTTATCAGAAGTTTTAGCCTTACCCTTTCCATTGACCTTAGTCTTAGCCTTCTTCTTGAAGCTCGTACTCTTTTGCACCATCATCACATGATTGTTGCTTTTCTTAATCTTGTCTTCTGCGGTCTTGAGCATCATATGCATTTCGGTGAGATTCTTGTCTAAACTATTCATATGGAAGTTCGAATGAACGGCCCATAGTTTGCGAGAAGCGAAGCAAGAATCAAATCAGTAGCCAACTCTTGACTAAGTGGAAAACCAAGTTTTCCAAGCTCACGTGTGTAACCAACCATCTTGATCACATGTGGGCTCACCCTCGGACTACCCTCTTTGAGCTAGCTTGTGTTACACCCAAACAAGTTCTTTGAGATCTCATATCTAGGCGCTTTTTGCATTTTTGAATTGGTTCCTCTAGAACATGTTCCTTTTTCTTTGAACAATTCTTAGGTTGCGGGCATAAAATTTGTTCCATTCAGTTTTCCTTATCAAGTATCATCCCAACAAGAGGAAACACACCTCCGACCATACAAAGCCTCAAAAGGAGGCATCTTGATACTACTTTGATAACTATTGTTATAGCGAACTCGCCAAAAGCAGATAGTCCTCCCAACTACCCTTCCAAGATAGCAGCGCAAGCACGAAGCATGTCCTCCGGGGTTTGAATGGTCGCTCAAAGCTTAGAGACGAACTTGGCATCTCGGTCGAAACAATGGACTTGGGTACACCGTGCGTCTCACCACCTCTCGGATGTACAGGCGGGCTTGTCTTCTTGTTGTGTTGGTCGTTTTTATCGGTATGAAGTGTGCGGACTTGGTAAGCTTGTCCACTCCGACCCATATTGCATCTGCCGCCCTCGGAGGGGCGGCAACCCAACCACAAAGTCCATAGTAATATGCTCCCACTTCCACTCGGGTACCTCCAGGGTGCAACAAACCAGCGGGGCGTTGTGCTCGACCTTTACACTGTAACAAAGCGCCACAAGCGGTGACATATTTAGCAATATCCACCTCATCCGCTTCCACCAAAAGATTTGTTTCAGATCACGATACATCTTGGTCTCTCTGGATGTACCGAATATGGAGTCGGTGAGCCTCACGAAGAATATCATCCTTCACGGTGATTTCAGGGTACACATACAGCCGACCTTTGAATCGAACACACCGTGTTCATCCACACTAAAATCTCGAACGCGCCCTCAGAGATCCTCTTCGCACCTCTGAAAGGAGCCGATCGTGCGCTTGTTGAGCTTCAAGAACAGCGCTCGGGGATGGCTGAGCTGGATGATCATTTGTGCTCTGCTGCGAGAACCGGTAAGACAGAAGAAATACCCATCTTTTCAAACTCGAGGCCAAGGATAACGCTACAGGTACCTGCCTGCATAGGGCATCGACCACCACATTAGCCTTACTAGGGTGATCTTTGGATAGTCGAGTCATAATCCTTGATTAACTCCAACCACCTCATTGCCTCAAATTTAGCTCTCATTTGTGTGAATATATACTTAAGGCTCTTGTGATCGGTGAAGATATCGCTTTGTTCCCCAGACCTCTGGCGTCAGTCCACACAAAAGGAACCCCCTTTGCGTGAGTCGGTCATTGGTTTAGCAATGCTAGAAAAATCTGCACAAAGCGCCGTAATACCGGCAAGACCAAGAAACTCCGGATCTCGACACATTGGTTGGCCTCGCCGCTGAACCACTTTACGCCACATTCTTGGATCCTTTGTAATACCATCTTGGTTGATGGTATGACCCAAAAATCCTACTTGGATAACGAAGCACACTTCTTTAGCCGCATAGTATTTATTCTTAGAAGAGTATCTAGGACCAGGTTGAGATGCAATGCGTGGTCCTCCTCCGTTTTGGAATAAACCAGGATGTCGTCGATGAAGACCACCACAAAAGAATCAGGTACTAAGTGGAAAACAAAGACATAAGACATATTTTCCAGCTGCTCAGATTGATGATAACGGATCACAAATCAATCTTGTAACCAACCATCTTGATCACATGTGGGCTCAGCCTCTTGGTGACTACCCTCTAATGAACCCCTTAGCTATGAATGTTCTCAAACCGCTTCAATGTCTCGAGTTCATAGCAGCGAAAGCATGAGACAAACTAACATCAAGGGACTCATCACATGCCTTTTATAGGCGCTTAAGAGTAGCAACAGATTTTCAGCAGTACATCCGAATTGGTTCCTCTAGAACATGTTCCTTTTTTCTTGCCTAAGAACAATTCTTAGGTTGCGGGACCAATCCAGAAAAATAAAACTTCCCGATTAAAAAATTTGTTCCATTCAGCTTTTCCTTATCAAGTATCGAACGCAAAGCAAAACTAGGATGTAGGTACAGCAGCGATTGGTGCCATGATCTACAACATAAAATATGCAAAACTAAGACATATGTTCAAAAGTAACTTGTATTAAACAATTTAATAAAGATACTCCCACTAAATACCATATCCCTCTTATGACATTCTAGTGATTCAAGACCCATAATTAATTAATCTCTAGTGAGCTTTGGCATCCTTTGCTAGAAGATTAGTGAATATGGTAAGCAACCCTTTGCTAATCATATCTCTATATGACTCTTGTTGTTGGGCAGCATCTCTATGCTCCAAGATACCCAACCCTATGCCCCAAGGTCCACAACCGTTATGATGACCTTGTCAAGTTAGACCAATGCTAAGCGTGTAAGTGTCTGACACAAACCCATCTAGTCAAGGAGAGTTAATGGCACTCTGCTTTGGCAAGACCTACCATTAAAATACAAGACTTTGGATGGTGCAGCAAATTGGGAGGGCATCAATTTTAACTCAATATTAAGTAAGGGAATTTTACTTCTACCATGTTAAGAGCATACAAAGCAATTAAATAACATGCATAGAAATAAATAAACAAAAGAAAAGCATCCACAAACAATCATATTGTATTGTGATATAGTATGACCCTTCCATAAGGTGATCTCCATCGCCGTGCTTCCTATGCGCCATGTCTCCAAGTACTCCCACTAAACCATTACTGCTAATAGTACTAGTGATAAAATACAAAGGGTGAAAAGGCATCACAAGTCGACACGCAGACCGTTATACAAATATAGACAGCCTTGGGCTGCAATAAGCATGACACGCAGGTCATGAACATTACACACATACATGCATCTCATACATTACGAGTCATACTATTCACAAAATCCTGCAAAAACAAGTTAGGCATAGAATCGCATTCTATCTAACGTATGGCATGAATTAGCAAAACCAAAAACCAAGTTAAGGTCCTAATCCACAGGAGTGGCAACCCGCACCAAAAGGTCGGAAGCCCTATCTATATTCTAAGGTCCTGCTCGGCGGTTCCAATCTACTGATCCGTCCATGTAAATCGCATTGGATCAATCACATTAACCCTTTCCGATCGCAACTCTGATTCGATCAACCAGATTGATCTTCGCATGCTCCATGGATTTACGATCACTGTCTGCCCCGATGGCGGAAACCCGACCGGTAGAGGCAAGTCGTGATACGACCATGAACGCACGATCACAGAATAACGATCATCAATCACCTTATGACCACCGCGCTTAGATGATCATATCGACCATCGCCAAGAACGATCCATCACATAGAACAACCAACAGAAATAGAAATAGATCACATCTATGACTCCCCGCATATCACCATATGCATCTAATCTAAATCTAAAACTAAGCGGGATGGCTCTGATACCACTGAAGGATCGCGGCAAGGCTACGATAGCACAAACAAAATTTTTACCGCGCAACCAAGGAACCACCGCAAGTAATAGATCACGAGATTACCACTAGACGCGCCGACTCGTAGCGGAAGTAGAGTCGATGCAGCGAGTTGATGCAGTCGTAGTCGTACTTGCTGCGCGTCTTCTCCTCCTACTCCGACGAACGTCGCAAGTTCTCCTCCAGCTCCTGAGGTCGTCGTGAGTTGCGGATCGTCCTTAGTGCTGATGCTTCGCAACAACACCTCCAAGGTATCCACACGTACGGGGCAGGGACACCACGCGCAGGAGTGCTAGCGCCGACGGCGTGGTTGAGGAGAGCGTGGCTATTAGGGTTTCGGGATTTTCCGATCGATCACTTCACCCCATGCCACCACCTCTCTAAATATAGTCATCCATAATGGGTTCCAAGAAGGCCCATTAGGAACTCGTGGCCTATAAGAATTGGATCTCCATCCAAATCAAATCCTTGCCCTTTAAGTGTGTGACCCTATAGGTTCGTGTGTAATCGGTTGTGACTGGAAACTCTTTCCGATCACGAGTCGTTAGTGGTACCTAGCAGCACATAACGATTCCCGAAACACACAGAATATATCGGACGAACCTTAATGCAATATGATCTACGACTGTGTCCTTATCACTTACGACCAGCCAGATTTAGTCACGACGATTCATAATCGATTACAACGATTCGTAACTCCTTACGACCGATTAGTATCTAACTACGACCGTTTGCAACTCCCACGACCGATTGGTGATTATGTCCGAGTAGTCTTCGACTCAGGTCGTATCTCCATACGACTTCGACGATCACGACCTCGGCAACCGAACGACTGCTTATGTATTCTCCCTTTGCCTCACGACATCCGGTTGAACTCGGGTGAGATAATATGTCATCCATGGACTGTTCAATACTTTCTCGATCAAGTGTCGAATAACTCGTGTGGTCGACACCCGACCACTAGTGGCATGGCCATGCACTTTCTTTATTCGACTACAACGAGGGCGAGAGACATCTCTCCGTTATGTTAGGAGGGCAAATCCCATATCCGATCGGTCACATTCCTCCACATGTTTCATAGCATACCCGAAAGCTACCTTTATAACTACCGATTCATGGAGTAGCGTTTGGCAACCCCTAAGAGTGCTATTACGCATGTAGGAAACCATGCTGATCTCAGGTCTAAGGATTATACATCATCATTGCTTGAGACCAACTAACGACACATAGAATCATAACAATCTCAATAGTGTCTCAAGGTGGGTCTTATCCAACACTATGTTCTCTAACATGTGTCCACATTATTGATTCGATATCTCTATATCCATGACCGGTGAAACATAGTCATCAATCAATACATGTACTAGTCGTGGAGTCACTGGTGTTCCGACCAGTGACATTCGACTAGGGATACTTTTAGAACGACATCATATAAGATAAAGAGTTTCACCAACAAGTCACATACTCATTGATCTATATAACTGATGATTCATTCAAGGAACAAGATAACATATTATCAAAAGTTATGAACATAATGAAATACAATCATCTCTATGATTGCCTCTAGGGCATATTTCCAACAATACCAACATCAAATGATTCACGTTTAGCACGAGAAGACTCCAACTTTGAATGCAAAGACGCAAGAGAAATCTTGAAAACGTCAATCTCAGAGTGAAGGCAAATACAAGAGTCACATGACTTGGCGCTCATATCATTGCGCAATTTCTTCGAAGACTCAACCTCGCTTTTCAAGGTAATGCAAGATGTGCAAGAAATTAATGATACTTTCGTATTAAGCAAGAAATTCAAAGCATCAATTTTATTTTATAAAGTAGCATAATTCTTGCAAGAGACTAAACCATCCTTAAGCAATTTTTCATACTCTAAGCACATGCTACAAGGGCTAGCTTCAATTTGAATAATTTCAGCCCTAGCATTCTCTAATTGCTCAAGTGAATGGAATTAGTCAATTTTAACTTCTTAAATTCAGCAAGCATGCCTACACAAGAATCACAATCATTTCTAGCCATGGATCTAAAGTTTCCTATTCCTAACTTAGCATTATCAACCTCATGATGTAAGGCAACACAAGAATCACATGGCATAGAAGCATTTAATTTCAATAATTCATTTTCAGATTTTAGGCATGCAAGAGAATTATTCAAGTTATCCATATCTACAAGCAAGGAATCAAAAGCATACATGGAGATTTTAGTTTGGCGAGCTCATGAAACAAATCACTCTTCTCTCTTTCTAGCAATTTTATTTTCTTCCTAAGAGTAAGCAATTTAAGATCATATGACAACAAGCCATTAATAAGTTTTTCTTTTCTCACCTTGCTTAGCTTGAGTAGAGGATTACCTCGCAAGACTCATCATGATCATCCTCGAAAAGCTCTACAGTGATGAGGACATCACTTCTTCGGATACACACAACAATCCTCCACTTGACATTCAAGGACCAATCACTAGAGCTCGCGCCCGACAATTGAATTTACAGGTGAGCTCGTTCCTAAGTACTTCTTTTTGTTCATTTGAGAATCGATTGCTACCTAATGATTTAATTATGATTAGGAACCATGGAGAGGACCTGGAAGTACTTGGAGAAGGGCTACGAAGTGTACAAGTCCAGCAAGGGCGGTCGAATCATGTTGGAGGCCTAACTCAAGCCGACTTCGAATCCAATTCGGAGTCCAGGACCAGGCCGCGCTAAAATGGACGCCCAGATCGCATCCGGGCTCCGTTTTGGATGTTCCACATATGTCTCAAAAGCTGAGAAGACGACCTTTCCAGTGGCTCTGGTCCCATGTCAAAATTCCTTTTGAGTCAACGGGAATCGTCGAAACAAGTGGGCATTCAGAATCTGTCAGGGTGCTCCATCACCGTCTTTTGGGCCGTTCGGCTTTGTATCGTGTTGGAGCCCATTAGGGCGCGTCCAGGGGTTTTGCATGCCCCTCAGTCCTCTATATACAGCCGCCACCCCCACCATTAGGGTGGGGTTTTGCTTAGATTAATTCTGTCTTGAACAGTTTCGTCGTTCATCGGTTTGTGAGACCCCAACTTTCGAGTGCTAAAACAATACATCTGCAATTCCGTTGTGTTCTTCCTTGTTCTTGCTTGTGTTCTTTGATTCGCAGGCGAGGATTAGCCTTCTTGGTGAGGTCAACCGGGTTGCGCACGGTTGATAACCTGAGGAGACGTGGTGCTGCGATTGCGGGGTTCGGAACGTGTTGTTCGGAAGCCGAGTCGATTTGTGTCGCGCCTCCACCAAATCGAACTTATCCAGAACCTGTTGGAAGATCGGGACCCCATTCCCATCAAGTGGTAATCAGAGCTTCAGGTGTTCCTTCAGGTTCGAGTTTACCCTACCCTTGTTGTTTTCGGTTTCATCCTAGAGTCCAAGAAAAAGCCCTACAAAAAATTGTAGTCATAGGTTGTTCCCTGTCCCAGATCTCGTTTAGCCTTTTGCACAATTTGATTTCAGAGTCCGTAGTGTTGAATTTGTGTCCTTAGTCCAGTTGTGTTGCTGGTTTAGATCATGTTTTATTTCGGGTTGTCTTGCTTCGCTACCTCTCATACAAACCCTAGCCGTCAACGTTTGTTTCTCCCACCCTCCCACCCTCTGTTTTTGAGTCATACATCGCGTCTCGTGATCACCCAGCACAATTCCCCCTTGAGCCTCGTGATCACCCAGCACCATCCCCCACCTCTTCCCGAGCTTCCGCCCCCATTTTCCACCAATTTCCTCCACCGATTTTGTTTCGGCCTCCATAGCAACCATAACTCTGAGGCCCTCCGCAAACACCAGTAACTTTCGTGATACTGAACTCGAAATCAGACGATTCGTTTTTGAAATTGGGTGAAATTAAATTTTGCATCCGAAACCTCCCGACGTTGTGGGTTCGCGAATTTATTTTGCCCAAATTCGGCCCGAAAGTGTAGTACTCGAGCTCGAACTTTCATCACCGAATTTTAAAGACATTCATCATTTTCAGAGGCCACACCTTACATCGATTGAGGTGAAACTTTGTGTGGTTCCTATTTCTATGCTCCGCCGTGAAAAAATAACAGAAAAATAAAAAAATAAAAATTTCGCACTGGTTTTGCTCGAAAAAAGGCACATGCGAGCCCTCCGTGCCTATAAAAAAAAAGAGAGAACACAGTTTTAGGTGACAGATATTGATTTGTCTTTGTCTTTACTGCCATCCTTGTCTTTGTCATTACGACCATCCTTGTTGTTGTCTTTGCTTTACTATTTCGGTCTTGACTTCTTATTCATCATATCATACCGTTATAGGACACATTTAGACCAAAGAACTAGGACCCGTGTTTTGGACATTTACTCAGCATTACTATCTGTTATTGATTTGTGTTCCACTAACATATTTGGCCTTCCAAGCTCCATATACCTACTTCCGGATAGCACAGCTTTTGACCCTTGCAATCGCCGGGTCACACTCTCTAGGTATCACGAACCAGCCACCGGTTGTACCACCTACGGTTTGCGTTGGTAAGAACACTTGTAAG
The DNA here is from genome assembly GCA_036346255.1 of Ampelocalamus luodianensis. Taxonomy (NCBI): domain Eukaryota; kingdom Viridiplantae; phylum Streptophyta; class Magnoliopsida; order Poales; family Poaceae; genus Ampelocalamus; species Ampelocalamus luodianensis. The sequence continues at coordinate 286,841 of JAYEVH010000555.1, forward strand.
AGCTTGGTAAGCCACTTCATTTGCGGGTTCCCACTGTCCTCCTTTGTAGTTGATAGGGATAATCATTTTGTTTTCCCTTTGTTTTCCCTGTGTTTCCACTAACCATGGCAGGGACCGAAGGGGACGCGACACCGGTCGACTTCAACGAGTGTGTTAGTCGCGCCGGCTACAAGCCGCGCCGACAAACAAAATGCTTCATTCATCGATCTCGCGCGCGAATGGATACCATCGTCGCCGCCATTGCCCGATTGAACACCACGAAGGCATTGAGCGGGTGGAGCGGCGGATGGTCGACCTCACTAGTCGATGGACACATTGAGGCACGCACGCCACTGTCAATGACGGCCATCATCATGATGATGACACGATGCATGATGCGGTTGGCAACATTGATCGCGGAGACACAAGATGCGCGACTACGTCGGCGTCTTGAAAGAAAACAGACATGGTATGGGAGGTAATAACCGTAACCGTCATGGTAACGATGACCCTTTGCTAAAGTCAAGTTTACCATCCCATCTTTTTCGCCTTTATGATGCTGCAATATATCTTGATTGGGAGATGATGGTAGAGCGTAAGTTTAATTCTCACTTGGTTCCGAACAACATAGAGTTAGACAAGCTACTAGTGAGTTTAAGGACTTTGCTATTATCCGTGGAATGAATGGGTACCATGCGCTACAACTCGACACATGGGAGCGGTTAAAAGAAGCTATGTGTAATCGTTTTGTTCCTCCTCATATAAACGTGATTTGAGAAAAAATTACAGCGCTTAGAACAAGGTGATAGTTCATTCGGGACTATTATCTTTGAGCTTCCAAAGGGTATGATGCGTTGTGGGGTTATTGAGGAAACAGAGGATAAGATTTGTCGTTTCTATGGGGGTTACGCGTGAAATTCAGGACATTGTTGATTATAAAGAATTTACTATCACAACCGGTTGTTCCGACTTGCTATGCTTGCGAGAAAAGAATTGCGTGGACGCAAGGAATCGGCGACGAGCAAGCACCGGACGACCCTCCTACACGCCGCAAATGACTACATCGACGGATCGCCCAAGTCTTCTTGAGTTTCGTTCTCCTCCACCACCGATGAACAAGATTGCTGCGGCGCCACCAAAGCCACCTTCCACGACAAGCCTCCGATTCTACAAAAATTCTTTGCGAGCTCGGCTAAGAGTTCTTCTTCCGTGCCTTCCACGGGCTGCTCCTCCGACATTTAGTGCCACGCTGCCATGGACTTGGTCATGTGCGGGAGAATTTCCCTAGCCAACGGGCATACATCGCCACGGAAGATGGAGGCTACATCAGACGCCGGATGTCGAGGAGGATGATGACGTTCTTCGCGCCTCGAACGACAATGGCGGTGGTCATGATGACTGTTTCCTTGGTGGGCGTCCACAATGACGCCACGAGCATCATTATGCAACGAGTCCTCGGCACACGTGTACAACAACCCGATAAGCTTCAACGCTATAATTTGTTTCAAACTTTTTGCAATCAAGAACCGCGCGCACGTGTCATCATTGATGGAGGAAGCGCAACAACTTGGTGAGTTCGATTTGGTCAAGAAGCTTGGCTTGACCACGCGACGCATCCACATCCATACCATATTCGGTGGTTAAATGACTCGAAAAGCTAAGGTAACACAAACATGCCGAGTCCATTTTTCCATTGGTGGTTATCTTGATCATGTTGATTGTGATGTGGTTCCCATGCAAGTATGCTCTCTTTATTGGGTCGACCTTGGGAATTTGATAATGATGCTTTGCACCATGGTAGTAGTAACAAATACACTTTTATGCATAAGGAAAGAAAGTTACTTTACTACCTTTGACCCAGTGAGATTATAGAGGTCGATAGGGAGCGAGCTGCACGCTAATGATCCAAAGGAACATGATAAATCTGAAAAACATTCATTATGCTTGCCACAAAATCAAACCTTGCTGAAATTGATGATATTAATGATACATGCTATGCTTTTGTGTGCAAAGATGCTTTATTTTCTCTTGATAATATGCCTTGCACTTTGCCTGCTCCTCTCACTAACCTTTGCGGGATTTTAGAGATGTTTTCCCGATGAGATACCTCGGGACTTCCACCCATTCGAGGGATTGAGCACAGATTGACTTGATCCACGGAATGAGTTTGCTAAACCGTGCGTGCGTCTGGGACCAATCCCGACGAGACTAAGGAGATTCAGCGACAAGTCCAAGACCTTTTGGACCGTGGGTATGTACGTGAGAGCCTTAGTCCTTGTGCTGTTCCTATTCTTTTGGTACCCAAAAAAGATGGTTCTTGGCGTATGTGTGTAGATTGTAGAGCCATTAACAACATTACTATAAGGTATCGTCATCCTATTCCCGGGCTAGACAACATGCTTGATGAGTTGTGTGGTGCTATAATTTTCACAAAGATTGACTTGCGTAGTGGATACCGCCAAATAAGAATGAAACTTGGCGATGAATGGAAAACTGCTTTTAAAACTAAGTTCGGCTTGTATGAGTGGTTAGTCATGCCTTTTGGTTTAACTAATGCATCTAGCACTTTCATGCGATTAATGAACGAGGTTTTACGTCCTTTCATTGGCAAATTTGTGGTCGTTTACTTTGATGATATCTTGATTTATAGCAAGTCCATGGATGAACATTTGAATCACTTACGTGTTGTTTTTAATGCTTTGAGAGATGCACGTTTGTTTGGTAACCTTTAGAAGTGCACCTTTTGCACGGATCGAGTCTCTTTTCTTGGCTATGTTGTGACTCCACAGGGAATTGAGGTCTCATCTTCAAACACTACTCTACATATGGCATTGGGCTCTGTCTCCTCAGGCTCTATGGAGAACTCATGTTTGAAACTAGAGAATATATGGGTAAAGTGGCCACGAGCACCACACATACCACAAATTTTATCTCTAGCAAACCATCTCTGAAATGATTCACGTCTCGTATGGTCATCGGCAAAGAGTTACAAGAAGATGAACTAGAAGACTCACAAGGCCTTCTACTAGTCGCCATGCTCAAAGATCGGTGAAGATTACAAAAGAGCAAACCTCACTCTAATACCACTTGTTGGACCGAAGAGGCGACTAGAAGGGGGGTGTTGAATAGACGCCACACAAAGATGACTGGTGAATAGTAAAATCAACACAGAGACTGAATTTCAGCAGTATTTCGAAATCATAAATTGATCAAACTTTTGATCCACGACTCCAAACTTCATGAGACTTGAAAAAAAACCTTCTCTAGGATGTCAGGAACCTATTCCAATTAAAAATCATGAAGATCATTGCCAAAGTTTAACCTTTTTCCGTTTGAGTAAAGGTTGCTCCAAAATCGGGTGAAATATGAAAATGGTGATTGAGAGGATTTCGTGGGAGGAATTAATCCAAGATGGCTAAGGATAGTCTCTCATACATCCTAGCACCCATAATCACAGGAAGAATCATGCCAAAAGCCCTCAAGAACAAAACCCCTAAAATCACCCTTTCTTTCACCAAAACAGGGCAAAAAACAAACTTAGATCCAAAAGCTTGCTCGTGTGTGGTATGATAATCAAGATGACCTTAGATCATTTTCCACACATCCCAGCTAGTAAGTTCACTACAAGATTCCAAATAAAAACATAAGAGACAACAAAAATCCCAAAGGTATCAAAGAGAGAGTAAGAATAAGATAGAACTCATCTTAAGGGCAAATCTGGCATGGATTGATTATAGAGATTGTATCTTTACAGCTACTCCACCATAGAGGTCAAACGCTCAAAATGTGAGCACTCAATCAATCCTCTCTCATGAACCCTAGCCTCTCCACTTTCCTCTCCTATCCCTAAATCACAAATTAGGGTTTGTACCTAAATCACAAATTAGGGTTTGTAGAATACAAGGGTTGAAGGTGCACAACTAGCACCCTCCCCTTTTATAGTGGAGGTTGGCCATAGAGAGACATCCCAATGGGCATCCGTTAAACCCACACACAACGAGTTTCACTTGCATCGAACCATGTGCAGCTTGATGCAACCTGTCGCACAAAAAATCATGTCGCTTGATGTAACCCATCACACGAACTGTCGCGCTGCTTGATGTAACCCGTCGCACAGAACTGCTGCACTGCTTGATGCAACCCGTTGCACCGAACTGTCGTGCTCGATCATCATCCATGTGGCCCCAATGACTTCCCGCCAAGCCTCTTATGCGTCGGAATCCCACCGAACCATGCACCACATGTATCACCATGATTGCACCTGGCTTCTTTGACCGTTCAGGACCACAGCTCCTCCCTGAACAAGATGAGAGGAGAACAAATTATTTTTCTTATCATGTAAAATAAGTTTTGAAGTCTTCAGCTAATGGCCATTCTTCTAGGTTACGACCTACAGTCAAGATGACTCTAATACCACTCCTTGTCGCAACCCCGAGGCACGAGGACCCTGGGTCCCCACTGTGTAAACCACACTAGTCCCATGATCAGTGGCTAGTGCACACAATCAAACAAGAGATGATAACAAACCCATGCAACGTCACTATATTAACAAAATCTTGAGTTGATTATAAAAGGGCACAAGGCCAAAAACAACAACAGCGGAAACAAAAGAGCAGGTTGGGGCCATCCGATTCGCCACAGGCTATCGGCTGGGGGCGCATCCTAGTCATCCAGGACCTCCTGGTCCTCTGCGAAGACCTCTTCACCTGCTTGTCAACAAGTAAGAGTGAGCACAACAACCGTGCTCGCAAGTCACACCCGTCAAGTAACAGAGTTGATTTGCACAAAGCCAAGTTTCATTCTAATTACTGGTACTAAGTTCCAAAGAAGATATACAATACTAAAATTCATTTTTCTAACTCACATTTTTATATTTAGATAACATTCGTCAACAAGTGGTGAAGGATATCCTCCTATCACAAGGCTAACCGCCCAGGGATACCCGCCCAAAACCCATTTGGATAGAGATCCAAAACTAGGTAAAACAAGTCTTTTGAAACCAAAACCAGAAATCTAACTTTGAGCAGCTTTGCCAGTATGTCCTTGATCATGGATACGGTTATTCGAATAGGTTTACACTCTGCATAGGTTGTGTAACTTCACCCACAAGAGATAATCACTTATACTGTATGCTCACACACTTTCGAAGGTGTGCGACTAAGAGATTATTGCAAGGCCTTTACAATGCAACATCCCCTCGTAATCCCACCTCACTGAGGTTTCACTTCCATTGGGCTAACCACCCACCGGATTCAAGCCCCCTCTTGCGCCATGTGGCAAATACATGAAAGTTGGTCGTGAAAGACACCCACGCAACCGGATGGAATAACCACGATGAGACGTTGCAAATTAATTAGCCAGGTCCTGCCCATTCAGGGCATGTGGTAGTACGGGAAGGCATAGCAAAATACACTCGAAGAATAGTCCTTGACTGACCTGGGCGAGAACTAACAGAACCCTGTGCATCGACCATAGAAATGGATCGATCCCGTACATGGACATGCACCCAACCAAACATCCATTTCGCCCAAGTCCAAACCAGTTTTCACTTTGTTTACCACATTTAAAATATTTCAAAAAAAACTCCATGGTACTGACCATACCATGGCAACGATTGAAAACAGAGTTGAGCTTTTGGCTAACTTCCCCAAATCACAGATTTTGAGCTAAGCTTCAGCTAAGCATAGAGTTTTGCAACACACTCGTACTAATGTACCAACTAGCTTTTAACTAAGGTATCAAGGGTGGTCCAAACGATGTTCAAGTTTGGGTGTACAAAGGAAATACGAATAACTATCTAGTTAAAACAGGGATTTAAAGTATTTGAATTGAAATACGCATCCGGTAGTAATTTAAAACGGAATGTACATAAGTTGAGATACTGGGTGCAATATGATCAACGTTATGACTTGACTTGCTTGAAAGCTTGGGTGATGAGGGCATCCCTAACACTTATACATCTTTCCCTATTGGTGGTCATCCACATACTGAGATGAACGCCATATGTGAAGCTACAAATAATACAAGTGCAGAAGTGCATGTTGGTCCACTGACTAGAGCAAGAGCTAAACTTCTAAATCAACAGGTGCTTTTGTTTCTTACTGAATCTTCTATTTTCATTGATGAGAATTGGGTACTACCTCATGCAAATTTTTTGTGAATTCTCAGGTTTTAACATTGTGAAGCCTTTGGAACCGAGAGGGAGGAGAGGGAGGCCGGAACCAAAGCAATGGGGGAGAAGCTCACGTGGGTCAAGCAAGAGGAGAAAAGCCCAAGAATTCAAGCCCAATTCGGATCTTCCACAAGTCCAACCGGAATTCATCTCGGAATCAATTCAGAATTCAATTCGGATTCGGTTCGGGACAGCCCAACAAGCCTGTACTAAAAAGGCCATAACTTTTGCATACGGAGTCCGATTGGGGTGTTCTTGGACTTGATTGAAAGCTTATTCCAAGGCCCACACAATGGGTATGGCCCCAACTTCAGAAGACATACGGTCACGCCGATATGGCTGAAACAATGTGATGGATTTAAGTTAGGTTTTCCTTTTTGTGTGTTTTTGAGTCTTAGCCGAATTAGAGTTTGATTCGGCGTGTGTAGCCGGCCCTAGGCCGTGCGTGAGTCGTGGAGGGCGCCTTAAGTACCCTTGCCCCTCCTTTGTATCCATGAGACCAGTTTATGCATAAGAATTGAAACATAGCTATTGCTTGTTCTTTCTAAAACCAGAGTTCATGCGAGGACTTTAAGAGAGGACTAGGTGATCCATTGGTTCATTCTGCAATACAAGGTCAAGCCGTCGTTCCACTGAGAATCAGGGACTTGGCATTCGTCATTCATGGTCTCGTGACGAACAATTACCTGGTGCATTTGGGCGTTATCCAAAGAGTTGAGGGTTCGTGCATTAGCGCGAGTGTTCGGCTAGCGACATCGTCTACTTCGCATCATCTATCCACGGTTCCTCACTGAGAAGATCGGGCCTCTCCCGTATCATGTGGTATCAGATTCTAGGTTTACTCGGTGAGAACTTCTTTACCGGTAGTTAGAATCGTTTTTTTCCTATCGTCCAATAAACCAAAAATTGCAATAGCAAAACCGTAGTTTAATCTGTTATTTCTTGTGCGTTTAGTTAAGTTTTCATCCATTAGAGTTTTGTTTTAGTGTTGATCCTTGTGTTTCCTTTGTGTAGCTTAATCTTTATCGAAAATTGCTGATTGAACTCCCTCAATTAGCACCCAAAAACTGTCATCCGGTCTGTCCTTGTTTTGGAGCGCGGCTCGGTTTGGGGCAAAAATCCTAGCCACCTTTGGCCGCGCCACCTTTTGGCCGTGCGCCGTCTTGCGAGCACAATCCGAGACGGTGTTGTGTCCTTATCCGAACTCCTTGGTGGGACTAGAGTCCGAATCAACCTCTAGCTCAAACACAATCCGAGTCCAATTGCCCCATCTTGTGTTTCGGCCACTACATCATAGCCGGCTGAACCACATTTGGTGTATTTTTTATATCCTTTCATCTTGAGACTAGCTATTGATATTGCACCTAGGGCTGCTCATTCAAGTTGATTACACTTTGCTGATTTGTGAGGGTTGCGCACTTCCGCGGGGAGCAAAGCAGAAGGGAAAAGAAGGAAAAGGCAGCCGCATTTAGAAAGAACCGCGGCATTAAAAAAACAGTGAGCGAAAAGCTAACTTTTGCATACGACCTCCGATTTGTGGTTGTGTACTTTGATGATATTCTGATTTACAGTCGCACTGAATCTGAACACCTAGACCACCGTACCGCACCAATCCCGACGAAACAAACGAAATTCAGAAACAAGTACAAAGAGCTTCTCTCCAAAGGGTATGTACGTGAAAGCTTAAGCCCTTCTGCTGTTCCTGTTATTTTAGTTCCTAAGAAAGATGGTTCATGGCGTATGTGTGTAGATTGTCGAGCGATTAATAATATCACAATTCGATATCGTCATCCTATACCTCGCTTATATGATATGCTAGACGAATTGAGTGGTGCTGTTATTTTCTAAGATAGATTTATGAGTGGTTACCATCAAATTAGGATGCATGAAGGGGATGAATGGAAAACAGCTTTAAAACAAAATTTGGGTTGTATGAGTGGTTAGTCATGCCTTTGGTTTAACTAATGCACCTAGTACATTCATGCGCTTAATGAATCATGTTTTAAGGCATTTGATTGGTAAATTTGTGGTTGTGTACTTTGATGATATTCGATTTACTGATGATGAATTTGAACACCTAGACCATCTTAGACAAGTTCTACAAGTTTTCGTGAGGCTAGGTTATTTGGTAACTTAGAGAAGTGCACTTTTGCAAAGATCGTGTCATCTTTTGGGCTATGTTGTTTCGCACAGGAGTTGAAGTAGATGAGTCTAAAATTGAAGCGGTTAAAAATTGGCCAACTCCGTGAACGTAAGTCGATTAGGAGCTTTTATGGTCTCGCTGGTTTTTATCGGCGCTTTGTGAAGGATTTTAGCACCAACGCTGCCCTTTGAATGAACTTACTAAAAGGGTGTTGGATTTGTGTGGGGTAGCGCAAGACAATGCTTTTGCTGAACTTAAGAAACGCTTGACTGAGGCACCGTTGCTTGTTTTACTTGATTTCACTAAAATTTTTGAAATTGAGTGTGATGCTAGTGGATTAGGTATTGGCGGTGTTTTAATGCAAGAGGGTAGACCGGTAGCTTATTTTAGTGAGAAACTAAATGGTGCTCAATTGAATTATCCGGTTTATGACAAAGAGCTTTATGCGTTAGTGCGTGCGTTAGAAACTTGGCAATACTATTTATGGCCTAAAGAGTTTATTATTCATTCTGATCATGAGGCATTGAAGTATTTAAAGGGCCAAGCAAACCTGAACCATAAACATGCAAAATGGGTCGAATTCATTGAGTCGTTTCCTTACATTGTGAAATATAAGAAGGGAAAGGAAAATGTGGTTGCTGATGCTCTTTCTAGGAAAAGTGTGCTTTTAACTCAATTAGGAGTGCAAGTTCCTGGTTTAGAGAGTTTGCGTGATTTATATACTCATGACCATGATTTTTCCGTTCCTTACGCACATTGCAAAGAGAGAAAAGGCTGGGATAAATTTCACATCCATGATGGGTTTTGTTTCGCACTAACAAATTATGCGCCCGTAATCCTCCGTGCGCTTGTTATTACCGCAGAATCACATGCGGTGGATTGATGGGACATTTTGAACGTGAGAAGACGTTATCTATGCCGAGCGATCACTTTTATTGGCCTAAGATGAGGCGAGATGTGGAGAGGTATGTGCAGCGATGCATTACTTGCCACAAAGCGAAATCGAGTTGAATCCACACGGTTTGTATACCCTCTACTGCTCCCAATGCACCATGGGAGGATATTAGTATGGATTTTGTTTTAGGACCGCCTAGAACTAAGAGGGGAGTGATTCGCTTTTGTCGTTGTGGATCGTTTTTCAAGATGGCACACTTTATTCCGTGGCACAAGAGCGACGATGCGTCGCATATTGCTAACTTGTTTTTCAGGAAGATCGTGAGGCTGCATGGCGTGCCACGCACTATTATGTCAGATCGCGATGTAAAGTTCATGAGCTACTTCTGGAAGACGCTTTGGGGTAAAATGGGGACGAAATTGTTATTCAACACAACTTGTCATCCCCAAACTGATGGTCAAACTGAGGTGGTGAACCGCACACTTTCGATGCTACTCCGGACCATGATCAGGAAGAATTTGCGCGAGTGGGAGGATTGTTTGCCGCACGTGGAATTCGCTTATAATCGGGCCGTGCACTCCACTACGCAGTTGTGTCCTTTTGAGGTGGTGTATGGCTTCAAACCCTTTACGCCGCTTGATTTGCTACCACTTCCAAGTCAACACCGTGTTCATATGGAGGCGTCCAAGCGAGCTGAATATGTGAAGAAATTGCATCTCAAAACAAAAGAAGAGATAGAGCGCAAGGTTAAGTCCTATGTTGAGAAGGCGAACAAGAAGAGGAAGAAGATGATTTTTCAACCAGGTGATTTTGTTTGGGTACACTACCGCAAGGATCATTTCCCAGAACGCCATAAGTCCAAATTGCTGCCGCGAGGTGATGGGCCTTTCAAGGTGCTTGCGAAGATCAACAACAATGCTTACAAGATAGAGCTTTCCGCGATGACTTTGGTGGTGACGATCCAGTCGTCATGACGACGCCTTTTCAAGAGGGGGAGGATGATGAGGGCATCCCTAACACTTATACATCTTTCCCTATTGGTGGTCTTGCACATACTGAGATGGACGCCATATGTGAAGCTACAAATAATACAAGTGCAGAAGTGCATGTTGGTCCACTGACTAGAGTAAGAGCTAAACTTCTAAATCAACAGTGCTTTTGTTTCATCGAATCTTCTATTTTCATTGATGAGAATTGGGTACTACCTCATGCAAATATTTTGTGCATTCTCAGGTTTGAACATTGTGAAGCCTTTGGAACCGAGAGGGAGGAGATGGAGGCCGGAGCCAAAGCAATGGAGGAGAAGCTCATGTGGGTCAAGCAAGAGGAGAAAAGCCCAAGAATTCAAGCCCAATTCGGATCTTCCACAAGTCCAACCGGAATTCATTATTCTAAGGCCCACGCAATGGGTATGGCCCCAACTTCGTAAGACATCTGATCGCCGAGATATGGTCAAACAATGTGAGATTTAAGTTAGGTTTTCCTTTTTGTGTGTTTTTTAGTGTTAGCCGAATTAGAGTTTGATTCGGCGTGTGTAGCCGGCCCTAGGCCGTGCATGAGTCGTGGAGGGCGCCTTAAGTACCCTTGCCCTGCTTTGTATCCATGAGACCAGTTTATGCATAAGAATTGAAACATAGCTATTGCTTGTTCTTTCTAAAACCAGAGTTCATCCGAGGACTTTGAGAGAGGACTAGGTGATCCATTGGTTCGTTCTGCAATTCAAGGTCAAGCCGTCATTCCACTGGGAATCGGGGACTTGGCATTCGTCATTCATGGTCTCGCGACGAACAATTACCTGGTGCGTTTGGGCGTTATCCAAAGAGTTGAGGGTTCGTGCATTGGCGCGAGTGTTCGGCTAGCGACATCATCTACTTCGCATCAACTATCCACGGTTCCTCACTGAGAAGATCGGGTCTCCCCCGTATCATTAGGGATCTGCCTCTTCAGCGTACTCTGCTTCCCCGGCATCGTCGAAGTCTATACGAGAGAGAACAGAGCAGAATCAAATAGATCTCAAGTAAAGATCCAAATGAAATCCAACTCAAAAAGCTTTAGAGAAGGAGGTCCAATGATGGAAAGCTGCTGGGCGAGAGCAAAAGTGCAGAGAGTGTTGAGGTGAAAATGAATGGAGTGGAAAAGGGCAAAAGGCTCCCTAGTGCGCTATTTATAGAGATTGTAGGAGAACTGGGTGACAAGGATGGAGTGACAGGAGCAGGTGAGCAAGGGGGTGGGAGCAGGTAAGGGAGGAGATAAGAGGGGGAAATGGGTACAACAGAGGTAACAGCATTTAATGCACGAAGACTTCTGCAGCAAACGTGCAAGAAGGATAAAGTGAGTAGGGCAAGAAGAAACTCAGAGGTTGGTCAAGGTCAAAGGGAAGGTGTGACCAAGAGGGAGGTCTCACCAAAAAGGGTGGTCACAGGAGGAGGTCCTGAAGTCCTGAGGAAGAGGTCCTGCAGGAGGAGATCCTGCGGGAGGAGGTCATAAGGAGGTCCTGAGGAGGAGGTCCTGAGGAGAAGATCCTAAGGAGGTCTTGAGGAGGAGGTCCTGCAGGAGAGATCCTGAGGAGGAGGTGATCTTTCCAAAAAGGGTAGTTGTGACAAAAAGGGTGGTCTTAGCAAAAGAGGAGGTCGTGACCACAAGGAGAGCCTGACTAAGAGGAGGTCGTGATGGAAAGCAACAAGCTACACCCAAGGAGGAATGAAGGTCCAAAGAGAGAAGAGGGTCAAAACTGAAAAGGAGGAATTCAAACCTGAATTTGAATTACGGACAACAAGGATTGTTTGAAACACAAACCCGAGCTTAAGAAAAGCTGGGAGGTTTCAAACTTGGGATAAAAGGACAAACGAAGGAGACCGAAAACTAGAAAACTTCAACAAACACGAAGCTAAATCAAAAAGAATTAGTTGAAGTTTGATTTAGTCAATTAAATCACCTTTAAAATTTTAGGTTTTAAGCTTTAACAAACTAATAAACCAATTGGTTCTTTTTATTTTGAAAACTTCAAAAAGGCTCAGAAAAATATGGTGTTACAAACCTACCCCCCTTAAGGGAATCTCGACCCCGAGATTCAGACCTGGCTAGCAAAGAGGTGGGGATACTCAGCCTTCAAGTGTTCTTCAAGTTCCTAGGTGGCTTCTTCTTCTGAGTGATTACTCCATTAGACTTTGTATGAATGGATGACCTTACTTTTGGTAACACTCTCTACAACATCAAGAATCTTGATTGGCTGCTCCACATAGGTGAGGTCTTCTTGAAGGTCGATGCTCTCCAGTGAAGTTTGCTCTGTTGGAACCTGAAGATACTTCTTGAGCTGCGAGACGTGGAAGACATCGTGAACTGTTGACAAGGATGCTGGTAGCTCCAACTGATAGGCGACTTCACCCCTCCTTCCTAAAATCTTGTAAGGTTTAACAATTCTTGGCGCGAGCTTTCCCTTGGTCTGAAACCTTCTTACTCCTCTGAGTGGAGTTACTCTGAGATAAACAAAATCGCTTGCCTCAAAGGACAGCTCTCTACGACGATTGTCGGGATTGAGCCACTCTCAATCCCTCTCTTAGATTGAGCTACTCTCAATCCCTCTCTTATCACCCTAACTTTACTTTCAGCATCCTTTACCAAATCAGGTCCAAAGAACTGGTGCTCCCCGACTTGATCCCAGAGAAGAGGGGTTCTACACTGTCTACCATACAAAGCTTCAAACAGTGCCATCTTCAAGATGGCTTGGTAGCTGTTGTTGTAAGAGAACTCGGCATATGGAAGATTCTGATCACAACTCATCCCATAGTCTAGCGCACAAGCTCTAAGCATGTCCTCCAAAACTTGGTTCACATGCTCTGTCTGCCCATCGATTTGGGGATGATACACTGTACTGAAGTTAAGTCTTGTCCCTAGGGCTTCATGCAAGCTCTTACAAAATCTGGACATGAATTGAGAACTTCTATCCGACACTATCCTTTTGGGCACACCAT